>JANKYH010001355.1:0-94488 GCA_027475595.1 Populus davidiana x Populus alba var. pyramidalis
ATTATTGGGAAAGTAAAAGGAAAAGACACTTTGATCTTTGGAGTGGTTTAACTTGACTCTGGTTTAGACAGTGAAACACCTGTAATCAATTTTCCTTTTTATCTTAACTTAGCTTCTTCTTTTTTCAATCAGTTTAAGTTCCATTATAATTCAATTTCTGAAGTTCTTTTTATGTCTGTATGTAGGGACACGAAAGAAAAATGGCTGGAGGAAGTGATCCATTTCAGAGTTTTTTTGAGAAAGTGATGGTGGTTTTTGAGGTGCATTTTTTGTGAGAAGACATTGGCTGGAAGTACTTCCACTACAAGGATGAATATCATCTGCAACAGAGTGGAGTGGTGGTGTTAAAATTTGTGAAAAGTAACTCCAGATGTTCAACGAGCAGCGTTTGATAAGCTTCCTGACAGAATGCGTGGGAGCATGCCAAGTTCAAGCAATAATATAATAGTTACTGCAGATTCAGATCCTGCGCAAGATTTAGAAATGCGACAACAAGGACAATCTCGTTTGGATGATGTTTCATGTGGATGGGATAACTGGGGGAGAGTTTTTCCTGTCTGAGGAGACCATGGTTCCTAGCATGCTTATGCCCGATGCACCTGTGACTGGATTGGGAATAGAGCCAGCAGTTCAAGCATTTGAAACGGATACGAATAACATCACTCTTCATGGTATAGAGAGTCGGGAGTTGATGCAGGCTGTTACTGAGAGAGGAAGCTGTTCTAAAATGCCTGTAGATAAGAGTGCCAAGTTCAAGCAATAACGAGGGAAATAATGCAGCCTCAACTGCTTTGCGGGGCTTAGAAATGGAGCAAGAAGAACAACCTCTTTCGGATGAACGAGTACGGAAGGGTTTTCTGATTGTGGGGGAGACTGAGCTTGTCGAGGAACCTAGAGCTCCTGTCGTTCTTATGCCAGATGAACCCGAGACTAGACAAGGAACAGAGTCTTTTGTTGTGAGAGGAAGCTCTTCTAAAAGGCCTGTACATAAGCGTCCTAGGACTACAAAGATATGATCTGACAACGAAGATAGTGGGCCAAGCGTTTAAAAGAAATATGAAGGATGTCTGCTCTTGGTTGTTGAATGATGAGTCTCATGCATTGGCATTTACGGGATGGGGGAGTCGGAAAGACAACTTGGCTACACATATCCTTGATCACCTTCAAGAGAAACCTGACATTTGTCCCTGTGTCTATTGGATTACCGAATCTCGAGAATTTAGCGTTCACGCATTGCAGGATCTCATTGCCAATGCTTTTGGTTTATGTCTTCAGAATGGAAAAGATGTGATGATTAGAGCCAGGGAGCTATGGACAGCATTGAGTGTGATAAAAGTGTTTTAATTCTTGATAATTTGGGGGTCATTTTCTTCCTGACGAAGTGGGAATACCTCTTAAAACAGATGGGTGTAAGCTGATTCTTACAACTAGATCATTGGACACATGTCGAAAAATGGATTGCCAAAGGATAATCAAAGTGGAGCCTCTTTCTGAGGGTGAGGCTTGGGATCTGTTCATAGACAGATTAGGGCGTGGTTTTCCACTTTATCCTGAGATCGCAGAGTCTATTGTGAAGGAGTGTGATGGTTTGCCCCTTGGAATCATGACAATGGCTCGAAGCATGAAGGAGTGGATGGTAAATATCGTTGGAGAGATGCATTGCTAAAACTGAGAAGATTAGAAGTTGGACCAAGTGACATGGAAGCCAATGTATTTCGAGTATTGAAATTAGCTATACCCAGTTGAACGATTCAGCACTTCAAGAGTGCTTCTTACATATCACACTATTTCCAAAAGGCAAGATCATCTTGAGGGGACTTGATAGAGTATTTTATTGACGAGGGTATAGTCAAAGAAATGGGGAGTAGGTATGCACAATTTGATAGGGGCCATACCATGCTTGATCAACTTGAAGATGCCAGCTTATTAGAAGGTTCCAGGGACGATGAACGTTACAGATATGTCAAGATGCATGATTTGATTTGGGATATGGCTTGGAAAATATTGAAGGAAAGTGGGGAGGCTATGGTTGAAGCAGGTGCACAACTAACAGAATTACCAAGATGGTGGGGAGAGAAACTGTTAAGAGTTTCACTCATGGAAAATAGAATCGAGAATATTCCAACAGCCTTTTCACCAATGTGCCCCGTCTCTCAACATTATTGTTATGCAGAAACTACAAATTGAATTTGGTGGGGATTCTTTTTTCCAGCATCTCATCGAACTCAAGGTTCTTGATCTTTCCGACACAGATATAGAGAAGTTGCCGGATTCTATTTCTCATCTGACGAGACTCACTGCATTGTTGCTGGGATGGTGTGCAAAGCTGAGTTATGTACCATCATTAGCAAAGCTTAAGGCATTGGAGAAGTTGGATCTCAGTTACACTGGACTTGAAGATTTGCCCGAGGGAATGGAAAGGCTGGAGTATCTCAGGTATCTTAATCTTGATGGAAGCGGGGTGCGTGTTTTACGGTCGGGTATTTTACCCCAACTCTTAAAATTACAGTTCCTCAAGCTTCATCAGAAACCTGAAGTTGTTCTCTCAATTAGAGGAGATGAATTTCCAGATTATATCATTTGGAAACTTTGGAATGCAACTTCCGTGATCCAGACGATTTCATAGTTTTCCAATCTGGACGGAGATTTTCACAAATTGAATACAAGGTTACTGTAGGACGACCTTCTTTCTCTTCTCTTGAAGATCTTAATTATACGAGATCGAATTCTTGGTTAATTAACGAGGCTTGGTTTTATGACCTCAAGCTTGACAATGCAAATCGTCTGATCCCGCGCTTCATTACAAAAGTAGTTTTTGTGAGTTGTCAAACATGAGAAGCTTATGTCCATCACATGTATTTGAAGGGCTTGAGATTCTACACCTTGATGGTTTGATAATCTTAGAAACCCTTTTTGAAGTACCTTCAAAGCTAGGCTTCTGCAATCTCAGAGAGATGGTGATACATAAATGTCATAGGATGAAGGTGCTGCTCCCTCCTTGGTTGTTGTCTGCACTCCGATTGGAAGTGATTGTAGTCGAAGAATGTTACAACATGCAGGAGATAATGGGAAGTGATGAGCATTCCTCTACTTTTCGTAGATTTGATAAATTGAGGGTTTTGGTATTGAAGAAATTACCAAATTTGAATAGCATTTATTCTGGAAGACTTAAATGCGATTCTCTCGAGGAAATTACTGTGGGTGATTGCCCGCAGCTAACGAGGATCCCGATCACTATTTCCCGTTCTCTTAAGAAAATTGAAGTAGATCCTGAAAGTTTGTTTAGCACAGAGTTGAGCATGTTCCGGGGATGGAATTAGGATTTTATGATTCTGGTAATGTTTATTTCTAGGGATTGTTTTGTATTTTGGTATTGGAACCTTTACCTAATAGTAAAGGTATGACGTCATGCTATTTATGCAAGGAGTGATAGAAATAAACATTTCAGAATTTCAGCATCAACTTAACTTAAACATTTCATATTTATGCAGTGCTGATAATGTTTTTTCCAGCTGTAAAGCTTAGCTTTCTTTCTTCTCTTCTCTTCTCTTCTCTTCTCTTTTCTTTTCTATTATTCATTTAGAAGATTTCTCTAGTTTTAAATCCAAGTCCAGATCTCCAGATCTTATAATTACTTACAGATCTTTGCAAGAAAAATTACAGATTGTTTTTGCTATCGATCGTTTTAGGTGCAAAATTCAAATTTTGCTGCAATTACGGGACAAAAAAACTTTCAAGCATTGCTAAAAATTATTGCTTCCCTGGGAGAGAGTGGCTTGTGCCTTAAACACTCTATGGAGCATCGACAATTCAAAATTATTTTTGGTAAGTCATCATCAAGACCATGTTAATCACATATAATTAAACCATACTCCTGCTTGGGAATTCCTTGACTGCTCTTTGATTGGAACCTACCGGCCTGTTTCCTTTTTCTATAAAAGGCCAATATATTTGCCTTTTATTTGTGATATTTTTTTAATGGAATTTCAAGATTAATATCTTTCCGTGATTTCATTTGTTTTTCAAGACTTTTAAAATATTTCTAAAATTAGTTTTTATTTAAAAAGCATCTCAATGATATTATTTAAGTATTTATCAATTATTTTGATTGACTAATATTAAAAATAAAAATAAAGTTAAAAAATATTGTTTGATTTATTTTCAATTAAAATTATTTAAAAAAGTATCTATAATGCATACCAAACACAAATTAAGAAATGGACTAAGAAATGAACCCGAGACTAGACAAAGAACAAAGCAAGCACACCAGTCATTTGTTGAGAGAGGACGCTCTTCTAGGAAGGCCTGTACACAAGTGTTCTTGCCTTCTTGGACTAGAAGATACGTATTGTTGGCAGCGAAGCTAGTGGGCCAAGCGTTTGAAATAAATATGAAGATGATGAAGTTTAAAAATTCAAGAATATAAAATAAAAAAGATATTTGATATTCGGGATAGTGGTTTATTAATATGTTAAAATATTTGGATTTTTTTTAATCTAAAATATTTTAAATTCATGAAGAAGATCTTGGATACCTGCAATAAAATAATTTTAATTAGAGAACTTAAAGATCCTCCGATGATAAATTTAGTATATTTTAAAAGAATAAAATACAAAATATTTTAAAAAGATACTCTGAAATATAAATGCAATAAAAATTAAAATTGTAAACATTTATTATGAAGCTTTCAATATGTATTTATAACATACAAATCTTGTTCTTGATTCGTGGGATGATTTTCATCCTGAGAAAGTGGGAATATCTCGTAGAACAAATGTCATAATTTGAATAGCATTTATTCTGGAAGTCTTCTATGCAATTCTCTTGAGGAAATTACTGTGGGTGATTGCCCGCAGCTAACGAGGATCCTGAAAGGTTGTTGAACACAGTTGAGCATTTTTGAAGAAGCAGAGCTCCCTGGTGAAATGCCATGACCGGTAAGCAAGCTTCATTGTCTCCTCTCTACTTTTCTGCATCAAATTCACCCATCTGTTTCAATATTCATTTCACAGCACCCGTTATGGTCATGGTTTTCAATCCTGTTTTGTTGTGAATGGTTCTTCGTGGCTTATGCAAGATATGGTAATGTGCAAATGGTGACGCTAGATCGATTATCATGAGGCTGAACATTGACAAGAAGGCATTGTTGGTGGAAGAAAATGAAATTAAGCTCCTCTGTTCAGAATCATCCCTATGATAGCAAATAAATCGCTATTTTCTATCTCCGAAGCTACTTGTAGTGGAAGGATTATTCTAGAGACTTGCCTTGGATTTGTGGTCTCCGAAACTACTTGTAGTGGTTACCTATAAATAGAGACTCGCCTTTTCATGCATCAACTTGTTAATTTGCAGCCAAATATTACTCTGCTGGAGACAAATACGATAATTAATATGTAGAACATGTAATTAACAGTTATCATGGAGGATGTATAATTACTGCTATGATTGCCAAAGAGAGTGGAAATCTGATTGTTAAACACAATACAGAACATATTTGTATGATGATTATATAGACCACACCGAAGAAACAAGCCGCAGCTTGTCTAGTTTCTGAGAAATAAAAAACCCTTTGCTTGTGTATAAGAATAGCTCTCTTATTATGTTTAGAAAATAACTCAAAACTAAACACCACAATCTTTCGTTGTGATCATTGTTACAACTCAACAATGATATTTATATCTTACTAGCACAGCTTTCCTATTTCTATTAGAACTAGATAACTCCTAATTCTATTAGGATTACATCAAGCCTATCTTATCCTAACTACTCTTGTTTAGGATATCTTGGGCTTTCCATAATGTTGAAGCTTATCCAACATTCTCCCTCTTAAGCTTCAATTTGGCTTCGGTCATGTCTTGAACTCCTATCAAGCTTCTCATTTCTGCAAATTTGATCTTCGCCAATGCTTTAGTTAAGATGTCCGCCTTTTGTTCAACTCCCGGTACGTGTTCCACATCAACAAGTTCCATCTCAATGCACTCTCGTATAAAATGGTAGCGTTTATGAATGTGTTTGCTTTTACCATGAAATACGGGGTTCTTGGTGAGTGCTATTGCTGATTTGTTATCAATCTTGATGATGATTTGCTCGGTCTTCCATCCGGTGATCTCGCTTAATAGGTCTTGAAGCCAAATGGCTTGTCTGGCTACTTCCGTCGCTGCCATGAACTCAGCCTCGCATGATGAGAGAGCAACCGTATTCTGTTTTTGTGAGCACCAAGTAATTGGTGAGGATCCAAAGTAGAATATATGACCCGTAGTGCTTCTTCCATCATCTTGATCAATATTGTGACTGCTATCGCTAAACCCAATGATTTTCTTTGATCTCTCACGATTAAACTTCAAGCCAAATGCCACCGTTCCCTTTAGATACTGTAGTATGTGCTTCATTATTTCACCATGTGACTTGCGAGGGCTTTGCATATACCTGCTAGCAACTCCAACAGAAAATGCCAAATCGGGTCGTGTGTGTAATAAATACCGTAAGCACCCTACGTTCCTTTTATAACATGTAGGATCTATCTCTGCTTCTTCTTGTGCCTTTGACACTTTCAGTCCAAACTCCATAGGTACTTGAGTCGGATTGCAAGTTTCTAAACCAGCTTCTCTCAAGATCCTTCGTGCATAACCTTCTTGTTTAATTTCAATTCCATCTTCAACTTGTTGTACTTCAATACCGAGATAATAGGTGAGCCTTCCGAGATCTGACATCTCAAACTTTGTTGACATCCCAGCCTTGAATTCACTTATGACTTTGAGAGTGTTGCCAGTCACAAACAAGTCATCTACGTAAATAGCAACAATGAGAAGAGTTCTTTCCTCTTCCTTGCGATACACGGAAGTTTCTTTTGAGCACCTCTTGAATCTCATCTCCTTCAAGATTTGATCTAATTTTGTGTTCCAAGCTCGAGGAGCTTGTCTCAAACCGTACAATGCTTTCGATAGTTTGTACACCTTGTGTTCTTCACCTTTTACTTCAAAGCCTTCGGGTTGCTCAACATAAACATCTTCTTTTAATTCTCCATGTAAGAATGCTGTTTTCACATCTAAGTGATGAATTTCCCATCCATGTGATGCCGCCAATGCAATCAACAATCGAATAGTTTCAATACGAGCAACTGGTGCAAAAACTTCATCGAAATCTATGCTGGATTCTTGGACATATCCCTTAGCCACGAGCCTCGCCTTGTATTTTTTGATAGTCCCATCCACATTTTTCTTGATTTGAAGATCCACTTGAGACCAATAACTTTTGTCTCACTCGGTTTATTAATTAGAGACCATGTCTTGTTTTTGTTGATAGAATCGATCTCTTCTTTGCATGCTTGTCTCCATTTTGCCGAACCCTTTGCTTCTTTATAATGACTTGGCTTATCATTCATCGAAAGTAGAAGTCTCTCACATTCTACAGAGGCTTGAAGAACATAATCATCAAGGTAACGTGGTTGACTTACTTGACGTGTCGATTTTCTTAGCGGTTGCTCTGTTTGTTGGTGGTGCACGTTACTCTCATTATCGTGATTGCTATAAGAGTCTTCGTCCGTGTTGTTGTCGTCTTCATGTTCATGATTATGATGCTCAAGATCATTTAACTCATTGCTTCCAGTTTTGTCATGATCTTGATGTTGATCATTGGCTATTACCGTGGGTCCTTCTCCTGCATCCACAACTTCACCCTATCTCATGTAAAACATTCCCGGATCCCTTCTTGGTTCGTCTCTTGATTCATTCCAGCTCCATCTTGTCTTCTCATCGAATACCACATCATGACTTACAACAATTTTTCGTGTCGTTGGGTTATAAAGTCTATAGGCCTTGGATCCCGGCTCAATCCCAAGGTGCACTAGTGTCTTTGATTTGTCGTCCAGTTTCTTGAGGTTTGTAGCTTCAATTTTTGAGTATGCTACACAACCAAAACCTTTAAATGTCCTAGGTTCGGTTTCTTCTCTCGCAAGCATTCGTAAGGAGTCATGTTTTCAAGGGCTCTTGTTGGTACCTTATTGATTACATATGTAGAGTGGCGTACTGCTTCTTCCCATAGATAGTTTGGTACCTTCATTGCCTTGAGAATGCTCCTTGTCATCTCCATCAACGTCCTATTCCTTCTTTCTACTACACTGTTTTGTTGTGGTGTGTAGGGTGCCGTGAGATGCCTCTTGATCCCGCTTTTCTCGCAAAATTCATGGAACTCCCTTGAAGTGAACTCACCTCCTCTATCAGTTCTAAGAGTTATGATTGTTTTCCCAAGATCCTTCTCTACTAGACTCTTAAATGCCTTGAATCTACCAAACGCTTCACCCTTTTCTTTTATCAAGATTGACCACATGTATCTTGAAAAGTCATCTATGATAACAAATATATATTTGTTGTGAGCAATGGTTGGTGGTGTTATGGGAGCACATAGGTTGCGTGTAGGAGTTCTAGGGGTTTAGAGGCTCGAAACATAGATGTCTTTGGAAAAGATTGACGAGCTTGTTTCCCAACTAAACACGACTCACACAATCTTTTTTCTTCTCTGATTTCCGGCAAGCCATGGACTATCATTTGTTGGGACATAACTTTGATTGTTTTAAAGCTTATATGTCCTAACCTTGCGTGCCACCTCCAAGTATCGTCTTCTATCCTCGTGTGTAAGCAGACCGGTTTTCCTATTTTTAGACTTATTTTGTATGACCTTTACCAAGAGTCTTCCACTTGGATCATGGAGTGTCAAGTAGTTTTGTCTCATCCTTACATCACACCCGGCTTCCGTAGCTTGTCCTAGGCTTAGAATATTGCTTTTAAGTACAAGAATGTAGTAGATATCGGCAACAAGTTTTTGTTCCTCCGTTTTGCTTTGAAAAAGAATTGAACCTTTCCTTCCTATTTCAACGCAAGATCCATCTCCGAATTTCACCTTCCCTTATATGTTCTCGTTGAGTTCCAGGAAATATATCTTGTTGCCGGTCATGTGGTTGCTTGCTCCATTATCAAGATACCAAACTCCGCCTTCTCCTTCGTTTGTTTCGTACTTTTTTTGTATGACATTTTCTTTATTTAAGAACACAACTTCGTGCATATAAAGGGCTGGATCGGCTTCTTCCGTTTCTACTTTATTTGCTTCTTGTATCTTTTGTGTTCTTTCAGGGCATGTGGAAGCAAAGTGACCAGGTCTATCACAGCGATAGCAGATTACTTTTGATCTATCTTTCTTTTCTCTTGTTTGGTTTTGATCACCTTGAGTTGTTGTCCGTTCTTGTGGGTTGAATCTTCCTCTGCCTCATCCTCTGTGCCCTCTGTATCCTCTTCCACGTCCTCTCCCTCGTGATGCTGTAAAACTTTGTTGCTCTAAATTTGTGTATAGTAGCTTGCCTTGTGTTTCTCCGTGATTCTCCTCATTGAGAATTCGTTCTGCATAGGCTTTGAGTCTGCCTATAATATCTTCAAATCCTGTTTTGTTCAAGTCCAGAACTTGCTCAAGAGAGGCTATGATTTGGATGTATTTACTTCTTGGCAAACTATTGAGAAATTTCTTCACGAGTTTTGGTTCCTCAATCTTTTGTCCAAGTGAAGTCGACTTTGACGCTAGCTCAGATAACTTACCCGCAAAGTTATCTATTGTATCCGTGTCCTTCATCTTGATTCTTTCAAACTTAGACATTAGAGTTTGAAGTCTTGCTTCCTTGACATGATCACACCAAGGTTACGTGTTTTGATTGATTCCCATATCTCTTTTGGAGAGTCTTGTTCGCCTACTTGCAAGATAAGAGTCTCCGGATGGATTGAAACAATAATCCTATTGCGACATCATTCTTGTGGGATTCTTTTGAACCGAGTTCAATTGTTTCCCACACCTTATGAATTCGCAACAAAACTCTCATCCTCATGGCCCATACTGCATAGTTTGTAGAGTTTAACATGGGGCATTGGATTGAAGAGGGGATGACTTCCTTTGGTTGCGGAGGAGTGGTGTTGTCTCCCATAGTTTGGTTTTCAAGTTGTTTGATCGATTCGCCTACAACTCTGATACCAATTCTAGTTTCTAATAAATAAAAACCCTTTGCTTGTGTATAAGAATAGCTCTCTTATTATGTTTAGAAAATAACTCAAAACTAAACACCACAATCTTTCGTTGTGATCATTGTTACAACTCAACAATGATATTTATATCTTACTAGCACAGCTTTCCTATTTCTATTAAAACTAGATAACTCCTAATTCTATTAGGATTACATCAAGCCTATCTTATCCTAACTACTCTTGTTTAGGATATTTTGGGCTTTCCGTAATGTTGAAGCTTATCCAACAGCTTGAACTCTAAATTAGCTAAACACAAATTAGATAAACTATCATAATGTTTGCAGACTAAATCATCATAACCAAGTCCGAAAGCACCATTATTCTATCATTTTCACATCATATCACTTAGTATGCATTTTCAACCAAACTGGTTGATTCGGTAGAATCCCCTGACAACGATGATGACTCTCCTTCAATGTTTGGTGGCGTCACATCTAGATTGAAGACAGGCTTAAGAGGTAATTGCAAGTTTTCCAAATCCCCTTCAAGCATCTCCACAACATTCTTCATTGTAGGCCGCTCCATGGGTTTCATTTGTATAAACCACAATCCAACCATAATCATCTTCTTGACGATCTTACGTTCTTCCTCCGTGGCATCGTCTCCGATTTCTATGGCCTTTCCATCAGATACCTGGTCATGAACCCAATATGGCCAGTAGATTTGACTTGAATTTTCTGCCAATGCGTTTACATTCTTCCTTTTGCCTGCCATTTCCAATAGCAGCATTTCGAAGCTATAAACATCAGCTTTATAGGAGACACGTCCAATGTTTTTGTAGAACAATTCAGGAGCCATGTATCCTATGGTGCCCCTTGCTGCAGTAAGAGATGTGATGCTGCCATTCGTTGGGTAAAACCTAGCGAGCCCGAAGTCAGAGACTTTTGGAGTTAAATTTTCATCAAGAAGAATGTTGTGAGGCTTGATATCAAAATGAAGTATTTGCATGTCACAGCCTAAATGAAGATAGTCGATACCACGAGCCACTCCAAGGGAAATCTGATGCAGTTTTTGCCAGCTTAAAGAGATTGATCCTTCTCGAGAAAATATGTGACTATCAAGAGATCCATTAGCCATGAAATCATATACAAGAGCACACTTTGATCCTTCAGCGCAAAACCCGATTAGCTGCACCACATTAGTATGGTGAATCCTTCCTATAGTAGCAACTTCATTTATGAAATCCTGTCCATTAGCTTTCGATTTTCCCAACAATTTTACTGCTGCAAAACGCCCACTGCGAAGCTTTCCTTTGTAAACTGTACCAAAGCCTCCTTCACCCAATTTGTCCTTGAAACCTCTAGTAATCTTCTTGATATCTAAGTTGGAATACCTTACTGGCATAAGGTTATTCTGACCCTGTAGAAATTGTTCAACTGTATCGTATACTGATAAATGTCTCCTTCGCCATTTGTAGATCAAAAATATAATCACACATGGAGTCCCACAAACAACTTTTAGCCCATGAAGTAGTGCTGTGTAGGAAATTTCCAGAAAACAATCAAGTTTTGTGATCACTAGAAATTTGTTGTCTTCACTAGAAATTTGTTGCGAAACTAAAGAAATGAAGGAATCTCTTACCAAATAAAAAGGATATAGAGTAGAGGTAAACTGCAGAAAATGGTGAACAAAATTACAATTACTATTCAAGAAACAACAATCCTTATTTCACAAATATGTCGTTTGAAGAAACACTTAAGAATACACAAACAAGGTGAGATGCAGAAAGAGAATTCGCACCTATCACTGCGTAGAGTAGTGATATTTTCCGGTAGCCTTTAATAAAAGCTGTCGAGAATTTAGGTTTAAAAAGAGTTCTAATGGTATACGCAACAGTAAATGCGAAAGAAAATAGATAAGAGCACACACAATTTAATTAATAATGTGACTTGAACTAATTAATGTGTATCCATGGTCAAGTTAAGATGAACCAAACGTTTTACAATATGAACATGAATGAATCTTATGATCAGTCCACTATAGTAGAATCCACAGGTAATGGATGCACAGAATTTGTACATGAACTTCTGGGGACAGTGCAATATTGTGCTAATGCGCAGAAAAAAATGAAAAATTGAAAAGTAAGCCAGAGAAAATATATGAAACCACCTCAAATCACAAGTTATTTATAGTCTTATGAATCAAATCTGAAGCAACTTAATCATCAAGTGTTACATACAGCTGCCAATGCATTGACGACGGTCTGAGCTGTTGATGTAGCAACCCATTGTGCAATTTTCACAGTTGATGTTGTACCATGAAAGCTCAAACCCATATGCCAGGTCACTGTGTATTTCTTCGAAGGACTTGTATGTGTAGCTCTTCTTTGGAAGCAAAAATATTTTCTCTATGGTGCACAGTTCCATCAAATCCGAGGCATTCATGCCGCCAAGAGTCACATAATTCGAATGAGTCACAAGAGAAGAGTTGGAATAATTTCCTGATCCATAGTTTGAAGTGATCACATAAAGAGGAGAATTCACCGTATTTTCACAGCTCATGAAAATCATAGGCTGTGATAGTGGAGGTAACCAGTAACCTTCACTCACTTCCGGCCGCGGCACCTGCTTGTAGTTATACCATGTGTATGGTTCTCCGTCACTGAAGTTATCAGGTGCCAAAGAATAACGAGGGATGGAGCAGCAATTATCTTGTACACCAGCATCTACCACTCGGATTGTGAAGTTATCGTAGTTGATTGCCTGCACGTAGTATTTACCTGAATACAAATATAATACTGTAGAAATATTGTTCTCGCAAATCAGAGTATAATTATAGTATCCGCAGCTTTGTGGATCAGTGTTTAGTCTGAAAGGGAAGCTAATGTTTTGGATATTGCCGCATGAAGAAGGAGCACAATGATGAGCAGTGATGTTGCTAGAATGGCAAGTTTGGAAGACTAATAGCTGTAAAAGAAAAGCTATGTAGCAAGCCAAAAGGACGTTCATTCCTCTAAGCATGGGGAAGGCTGAAGTGATACACAGTGTATACGCAATTTTTGCTCAAACTATTCTTCAAGTCTTGAGAACAGTCCAGCTTTTCTATTTCCTTTTCTTTTTTCTCCAATAAAAACTTTTGAATTTCGGAGTGGAAGCTACTGATAATGCAATGAAAGGTGAAGGAGAAAACCGCTACCTGGTCGTCCTTTGAAATGTCAGGGTCGTCGGATAGGAGTAGTAGCAAAGCAGACAGTGAGTTATTGATCCACCATCCAACACTACTTTCCCACCTCCTTTGAAATGTCAAAATCATTTACTTTAAAAAGTAAAAAAGAAAGTCATCAACTGTCTATATCACAAACAACGACATCCAACGAGCCTGATATTTTTCTTGGAGCATCTCATCAAAAACCAAAACACCCAATCCTGTCCAAATCCATGAGATATTCCAAGATATGCTTCCTTCCGTTGCAGGGGAAAGATAATCACAATGTTGAAAGTAAACTGATTTCTAAAAACTAGTTAAATTGATTCACCAGTTGAGAGAAAGAAACTAGGTAGAATAAATTGAAATGGTCGACTACTAGAGAAATAATTCAATTGGCAAAATACAATTCAGATTAAAATCTTCTTTTATTAGTTTAATTCTTTGATTATCTAGAACTTTATGCCTATAAAAAAAACTTATAATTCAACATTATTAAGTAGTAAAAAAGAGAAAGAATAGTGAAGAGAGCTTAGAAAAAACATTTAATATATAAAAATATACCTTCATTTCAATCTTTTTTCTTGTTCTTGAGTTTTTAATTTTACATTACTGTTTTGATCTTATATCATACTCATCTTTCTTCCAATAAGTGATATCAGAGCTTAGGTTTGATTATTTAATATGGTCAATTCAAACTTCCCACTTCAATATCCTAAGTTAACAAAGGATAATTATGAAACTTTGTGTATTCGAGTAAAATCTTAGCTAGATTCTCAAGATACATTAGAGACGGTTGAAAAAAGCTTTGAGGAGTCTATAAATAGAGCAATATTGACTTCAACCCAAGTGAGGTTGTGCAAAAGAAACGAAGAAATGATCAATAAGCATTAACAATCATCTACTAATGTCTGGATGATGCTATTGTTTGACTAAAAAAATTCAAGGCAACTTTTTTTTTTGAAAAATATTGAGATAACAATATATTGGGCTGACCCAGATCAACTTATATTAACCTTCCAAACCATGACCTGGGTTATGAAACCATGATAATCTCAAATAAAGTAAATCAAAACAAATTATGAAGCTCAATTACCAATAAATTTATTGTTGAATTATAAAATTAAAAAAAATTCAATCTAAAAAAAGGACATAATAAAATGATAGTTCTAAACAAAATTATGAATTTGAACAAAAATACAAAAATGTCATTGATAGTCTTGCAAGGATTTTCTGAACTCTAATTACCCTAAAATTTTAACCTAAAATATAAAAATATGTAAGGAGACTCCTAGTAAAATTTTAGTCTAGTTCAACGGTTGGATTGAGAAATATAATTGATATTGTAAAACTGGACAATATTTATAGAAAAAAAAAGCACAAAAAAAACCCAGTATTTGTCTGCAATGGAACAACCAGAACAGAACTGGAACGATCTGACCGGAATTTGGGCTAAATTTTCGCAATAGACCGAGATTCTAAGAGAGATGAAATCTATTCTGATTTATTCTACTTTTTTTTAACTGGCATGAGATATAACGAGCATTCCAGACGGAACGAAATGAAATTGACAACCTTGGTTCACATATCAAGACTTTTCCCCTTAACGACCCTCGAGTCAATAACGATAAATTATACGCTTCTTAGTTATTTCTTGTTGATAATTTCACATCCATCACAACTTCTAGTCTCTTCTACATAGGATAATTTAGGAAATTAGCACACAAAATTAAAATAAATGGTGCAATGACACAAAAGCAAAATGGTTTGGTGAAATAACACACTTTCATCTTGTCGTCCTTTAGAAATACGACATTTACTAAATGTTGTTATTCCAAAGCACTATAAGATTGTTGTGATGCTTCATAATAGTGATATTTAGTACATGTCACGTTTCTGAATCGCAAAAAGATAGTTGTCATGCTCAACCGATATACTTGTTCATAATGGTTAGTGAAACTAGTCGAATAGTTCTGAAAATAACAAGAAAAATCACAAAACTGTCAAAACTAGAGGGCCTCGGTGATATTTTTTATGTATAAAGATATAATGTTCATATGGCACAGTAAGGTTACCCTAGGTAAAATAACCTTAAAAAAATCCTATAAAACTTTGAGCGTGATCCAATAGTCAAATCAAAAGTTATGATCCTTTTGAGATGTTATTTTGATCTAGCATGACCATATCTCCTATTGGGCCTAGACATATCTCATTAGTCCATAAATACATCTGTTAGGCCATCCAAGTAATTTTTTTAAGGCAGATTCTCATGTAGTTATGGCACACCTACACCTGACTACTGAGAATCACATGTTATCGCAAGCCCAACTAAAATAACTTTTTAAGATTTCTTAGTCTACGAATTGGATAAAGATATATATTTTGACTCATAAAAACATATTTAAAATAAAAAATTAATTAAATTATGGTTTTGTATGAAACGATTGACCAGTTAATACATTTAGATTAAGCAAGTCGACTAGAAGATTTAAGTTTCATATTTTCACACCTCTGAAGCAGGACAACTATCTTGTCATGCGTTTGAATAGTGACATTTAGTAAAATATCATACTTTTGAAGTACGACAAGTTGAAAGTAAGTTATTTCATCAAACTTTTCTCAAACGGTGTTATTCCTCTAAATTTTTAAGTTTACTATGCTAATTTGACAAAAAAAAATTCCTTTGCCATAAGCTTTAAGAGTGAGACCATGTAATTAAAATTCACTTAATAGATTCTAGTTTTCTACTAATTCTATGCAATCCAAACAGTTTTTTGAATTTTTAAATATTTTTTATTATAAAATTTAAAAACAATTCAGTTTGGTTTCAATTTTAATTTTTTTTTAAATCAATCCAAACCAAATTATATCAAATTGAATCAAAACAAACCAAATAAATTTTTTTTTTTATAAAAAACTAAAGGTATGTATAAACTAAAAACTCATTAAATTAAGGTAGTGTTTGACATTATAATAGTAATTGTTTTCTAATTATATATATTTTTTATTTTTGAAAAATTTATTTTTGATATCATGACATTAAAACAATCCCAAAACACTAAAAAAAATTAATTTTTTGAAAAATATGGTGTAGCCTCATAAACAAACCGCCTCTAAAAATTGTTGAAATTGCTCAACTAAAGGTTCATTAACTCAAAAAAATAATATTAAAACAAATCAAACTAAACCAATTAATTTGGTTCTTTTATTTGATTCAATTCAAAAAAAAATTAACCAAAATTGGTTGGGTTATATATATTTTTATCCAAACCAAACCGTTTGAAATAATGCTCACCCCTAATTATTATCGTGTATTTAGTGCAATGCTTGCTCACTCACATCTAAATAAAACGAAATAATTGGATCCCACATGTTTGTGATTGGAGGAATGTCAAAGGGAGGAGCATCACACTAGATCGATGGAGTAAATTAATTCTCATGCAAGGACGCGTGTACTACAGTACTCGCCCATCTAAGGACTTCATGAGTTTTCTGAAAGGCCAAAACTATATCAGCACATGCAGATAAAATCGTAGGAGGAGTGTGGAGATGATGTATTATTCATCAGAAATGGTTACGTGTTTGTTCTTCTTTTCATTGTCTTCCTTGCAGGCCATGGAGCAAGCTTGAACTGCACAGGATCATGTTGAAACCGCGGCCCTGACATCCGATTTCCTTTCCGAATCAAGGACAAACAACCAGACCGCTGTGGCTATCCTGGGTTTGATCTATCCTGCTCAGAGGACAACAGCACAGTGCTTAAGCTGCCAACTGGATTGAGTCTCCACATCGAAAGAATTGACTATATATATAAACGTATTTATGCAAGGTATCCTCAAGGTTGCTTTCCAAGGCAACGTTTAAACTTCAGTTTAGGGGCTTCTCCCTTCCAAATTATGAACGATTTGCTGGATGATTGGACCTTGTTCACTTTCTAGTGAGAAAAGGTCTCTAAACATGTATATAATCCCATGTCTGAGTACTTTTAAGCATGAAGTTTATGCCGTTTACTCAAGTATTCGCATCAGTTACTCTGATTTGTTATCTTGTACCAAGATGTACAACATTTATGGAATTCAAGATAGTGTGTTAGAAAATTATGTTCTTACTGTGTATTGGTCCAATCCAACTTGTGGATCTTCTGAAACTGAATGCTACAGTATTCTTCCGCACACTAAAGGTATGCTTTTCTATCTTTCTTCCTCTTTTCAAATTAATAATTCGCATTTGAATACGTAAATAAAAAAACACTAGAAAATCTTTTCGTTTTTGTTGCTTTCATGATTTTACCAATTGCCTAAAAGGGAGAAGCTAATTAAAAAGTATTCAATCCCTTACAGATCTCCATCAGAATGTTGATGTGCGGTGATTGCTGGTTTGTAGTCTGCTCAAATCTCCATCTCAATTTTACACTTGGTTCAATACATTACTTACCAAAAAAAAAAAGAGTTTCCTGACTCGGAATGTTGATATGCAGGTGTGATTTTAGGATTCTTCCTTTTTGCAATAGTGATTACTGCACTCTACCGCGCCTATAGCAACGATAAAACACAAAGAGAATATCAAGCCAGGGTTGAAATGTTTTTGGACGATTACAGATCACTGAATCCCACTAGGTACTCCTATGCTGATCTCAAGAGGATCACAAATCAATTCGGTGATGAATTGGGCCAAGGAGCTTATGGAACCGTGTTCAAAGCTAGGAAAGCTAACCAATGAAATTGCTGTAGCTGTGAAGCTCCTCAATAATTCCATAGGAAAGGGGGAGGAATTCATCAATGAAGTGGGAACAATGGCAAGGATCCACCATGTCAATGTTGTTCGTTTGATCGGTTTCTGTGCTGATGGATTTAGACGAGCTCTGGTTTATGAGTACTTGCCAAATGGTTCATTACAGAAGTTCATATCCTCAGCAGACTCAAGGCACCATTTCCTTGGCTGGGAAACGTTGAATCGTGTTGCTCTAGGCATAGCCAAGGGGATTGAATATCTTCACCGGGGGTGTGATCAAAGAATCCTCCATTTTGATATCAAACCACAGAATATCCTGTTTGACAACGAATTTGTTAGGATACTGGCATGCAAACTCGACAAGACAAAAGGTAAAGAATAGGATAAAATGAGAAATGAGACACACAAGAATTTACGTGGTTCACCCAATTAGGCTACGTCCACGGGCAAGTATAGAAGGATTTTACTAAGTAATGTGGGAATTACAACCTCTCTCAGATAATAGGAGAACAACTAAGAATCTCTCTATTACTAGGAGAAAACACCTCACTTACTCTCTCACAAATACCTCACAACTTTGTTTGTGCCCGAGCTCCTCCATAAGTTTCTTCATCCATATTGCTTCTTTACAAGCTTGTGTAGCTGCCATATACTCAGCTTCTATTGTGGATAAAGCTACAACAGTCTGAAGTTTAGAGACCCAGCTCACAGCTCCTCCTGCAATTATGAACACATAGCCTGTAGTGGATTTTCTTTTCTCAAGGTCACCAACAAAATCTGTGTTGCTACCCAATTTTTGACCCATGTTTTGATATATTTTCAAAAAATCCAAAAAAATTGAGAAAAACAAAGAAAATCCAAAAATATGTTTTTTTTTATATATTTTTGTCATTTTAGCATTTTCAACGTCGTCTAAAAAAGAATTTAAATTGTTAAAAGATTTTCAAACGCGTTTGACGTTTCACGCGTCATTTTTAAAATCATTGAGTTTTCGCATGTGAGTCGACGTTGATATTACTCGTTTTCAAAAAATACAAAAAAATAAGAAAAATCAAAATTTACAAAAAAAGAAAGAAGTTGAGGGACCAAGTTGAAAAACCTAACAACATTTTGCCTATAAATACTGGTTTTCTCAACACATTCATGGAGGGGGGGGCTAATTTTGAAAACACCAAAAAATACAACAAAAAACCCTAAACCACAAAAAACCCTAAAATCCATCTCTAACCAAAGGGAGCCGCCGGAGCCCCCCACCCTTTGGATTTTTTTATTTTTCTCTTCTCCCTCAATCGGCACAGCCCCCTTCCCCGGTTGATATTTTTCTTTCTTCCTCTCCCCAACCTCAACCACTCCAATCGCCGGCCCCCTTTAGTTTTGGATTTTTCCTCTTCTCCCTCAACCAAGACAGCACCCCCACTTTTCCCTCTTCTCTCTCAGCCGACCATTTCCCCATCTCCCCGTCATCTTCCCTTTCGGCCTGCACACAGAGCCGCCGCTCCTTCTCCCCTCAGCCACGGTCTCCTAGCTTCTCCACCCGACAGACCCCGGAGCCGCTCCACACTCAACAGCAGATCGACCACCGGTGAAGAAGAAAGAAGACCGGGAAGGAGGAGCAGTCCTTCCTCCAGCGGCGCCCACAGAAGCGGCTTCATCTCCTCACTCGGCCTCAACAGCACAGATCTCCACCAACAGACCCCAACAGCGCCGCCCGAAGTAGAGGCTGACCAGGGGCAAAGTCGATCTGAAAAGGGGCGAACCGATCTGCAGAGAAACAGATCAAAGAGAAGCAGATCTGAAACGAAAAGAAAAAATAAAATAAAACCGACTGTTTGTGGTGTTTGCTTGGCTTTGCAGGTGACGGTAGTCTTCACCGCCGGTGAGGAGAGGAAGAAGGAGAGAAGCCGAGCTTGACCTACCTCCTGTTTTGTTGGTTTGCGGTGGCGCGTGAACCCACGCGCCGCCAGTGGCGGGGCGCGTGGGAAGACGCGCCGCCACTGTTTTCTGCCCCAGAAGCCTTCCCAGCACTGTTCCCGTGCACTGTTCCTGAAGCTTTAGGATGTTTTAGGGTTTGTTTTGTAATTTTGAATTGTTTGATGTAATTGTTTTGTTGATTTTTGAACCATTTGTATTTTGTAAATATGGATGTAAAAGAAAAGAAAAGAAAAGGAGAAAGAAAAAGAAAAAGAAAAAGAAACAAAAAATAGTGAAAGTGTATGTGTGTGTTTATTTTTATTTTATTGAATTATTTATTTATTTTCTTTTTAATGATAGAATTGCAAATATATTAAAGAAGAATTTAATATTTTGATCGGATCTCGGTTAAGAATTATTAACTTATACGTAAGTGATATTTCTAATTTCCGATGAAAAGACAATTATTAAAACTTCTTTAACACATCAAATTCGCGAAGCAGCTTACCTCAGGTAGGGTGTGTTAGGGGTGCTAATACCTTCCCTAACCACAACCAGTCCCGTACCCGCGAATCTCTGACGAGACCAGTACATCCGGTTTCCTAGTAGCCCGCAATCAATTACTAGGTGGCGACTTCAACGAACCAAATTCAAACACTACACAACAGAGATAAATCGCCAGCCGATGCCGCGCTTCTGGATTTTTTTTTTGGGGTGCGACAGAATGGCGACTCCACTGGGGAAGGTACTGTTTCTGACATTATTGGACTAAGCTTTGTGTATTTGATGTGTGTAAGTTTTTGCATTTTTATCCTTTTTGTTAATATTTATTTCCATGTATTTTATAGAATTGTCTCATGCATCACCTGTATTTATTTTTGAAAGCACACACAAGCTTCTAGGTTAGGTGGGGGACTAGCGATCTGCCCTAAGACTATTGGTCAGGGTTCAGATGCGTGAAACACCCAACTCATATCTGAGTGTCTTCTTGGTAATGGTGGGTATACGTGCCTTAACCATTCCTTGCAACGCCCCCATACTGTCTTTACGAAGAACGTCACTGGGCAGATATGAGATCTTCTTGAGACCAGATAGAAAACCTACCCATGTTCACATAATGAATAGAACCTGTCCTTAGGTCGTATGTGCTATCCTTATTTGCATAAGGGCAAACCCTTCTTGAAGCATCTTGAACTCAAGACTTGTGGGTGACACATTGGCCGTCACTCCGAAAATTTTCATTGTAGAGTTTGGGCAAAAATCACGATTCTTGTTCCATCATACAAGAGTTACGACCATATTGTCACCCCTCGAAGGGCGAGTTCATCATATAGATTACATGTTCATACATTTATCATGCATGTACCGGGTTGAAAGGTAGGTCCCCCACACAAGTTGTGTTGCACGTGATTGAAGAAAGATGATGGAAGTGAAGAAAGATGATGGAAGTGAAGAAAGATGTCAGATAGAGGCTCATTATCAGATTAAGGTTGAGAGCATCAAAGGCAAAGTAGTTGGACTCAGATTTGCTCGAACAAGTGTGGGGCATTAAATGGAAAGAGAGTGTTTGCACAATTTTCTGTGGGAACAATGCTTGTTCATGTCCAATTGAAGCTGTATCTCTCCTTTTCAGTCATGAACAAACAACAACAACGCCTTTAGTCTTCAACTAATGACAACTCTGATTCTTGTCTAGTTGCACTGTTAAATGTTCATCGCTTCCACATCAGCTAATGGAACCAAACAACTACCGGTCTCCTGTACATGGTGTGTTAGTCTTCTTTGAAGCTACCCCAATTATGAGCTCAATTCCATTTTCAGCAGCACAAGATGTTGGTCTAAAAAACCATGATTAGACACTGAACTTCTATGTGGTAGAGCTCTCTCTGTAGAGATTTATTTGTGGATCTGCCAATGGGAAATGCAAAAGGGGATGTATTAATTTCATATGCTTTGAAACTTTTTCCCACCAGTGGCACGAGCAAAACATTATAGTAGGCAGAGGAGTCAGGCCTGGTCTGAAAAATATGAGCAGACATCAAACTTCAATGTAGCAGAGCTCTCTCGACAGGAATCTGTTTGTGGATCCGCAAGTGGGAAATCCAAGAAGGAATACAGTAGTTTCAGGTCATCTATGATTTTCCTCCAACAGTGTCAGTATTAAAACACAAAAGTGGGAGAAGAGACATGCCTAGACTGAAAATCATGAAGAAGACTGAAACTTCCACATAGCAGAACTCCCTCTATTGGTGCTTGTTTGCTGCACCGTTCGAGAGGAATCGAAGAAGAAATAGAGGAGATTCATGTTCATCATTTTCTCCCATAGAAGAGATAAGACATGATTCCACGTGTTGGTAGTGGCGATACTACAAGTTTTTGGGCGCTGCCAAGATTACCAAGCTGTTGGAAAGTTTTCTAACAATCCTCAACCAACCACAACAACATGGGAAGATTGAAATAATGGTGTGAGGATTTGCCGAAGAATTGAACAAGCTATGAAGAGAGGGAAGATTGAAGGATCTGCCATGGATTCCAGAACAATGATGAGAGGTGAATCAGGAGATGACTTTGACAGTGTGAAACCTTAATTATGTGGTATACCCAGGTCTCACGGTAGCATCAATTGCTCAAATGTCTTCGCCAAGATGGGACATTCCTCTGCCGTTTAAGTTTGTCAACCAGCATCTGCCAGATTCCAGAATTTTGCTTGACTCCGACAAATCCCATGCAACCACCAATTTCTAGGTGGTATAATCCAAATAAGAGATGTGATGTCATTGGTGCAATCCTCAACCATTTCAAGCGAACAGTTTCAAGAATTGCAAGAATTGAGTCTGAAAGTTGGTGAGCAAGAGACAAGTGGAGTCGGTGAAGGAGGGTGTCATTGGCTATATTACCCCCCGAACATCTTCAGAATGACATGTTGATCGAAAGTGTTTGGCAAAACGCAAATATTGCCAGAAAAGCTGATTCAAGAATGGTGATGAACAGTCAATCATATTGTTTTGGAATTCTGCATTTTGTTTTGGGATCACATCTCATCCTTCAACGAAACATGCCTTGCTTTTGTCTTTTTGTTGTTTTGAAATCAACAGATGTTTAGCATTTTATTCTGACAAAATATTTTGATCAAACTCCAACATGCGATAAAGGTTAATCAATCCAGAAGATTAAAAGTGTTTTGATTACAGAAATGACTCGATACTTGAAAATGACATGAGGTGACTAAACAATTTTGAACTCATACCTCCTGAAATTGAACCACACATCATTTAGCTAAGTTTTAGCAGTATGCATAATGACATGTAGTGGATTCGGTAGTTATGGACTCGTGAATCATGATTCTTACAAGTCCAAATCATTACACTGGATGAGGTCAAAATTTATCGGTTCTAACTGACCTTGCTTGAAATGAGAAAAGGCCATCTTTGTTATCCTCTCACGTTTCTTAAAAATTATATCCTTTGCAGTCCCATTTTGGGCCTAGTGAAATATTTCTTTCAAAAAGAAACCCTGACTAGGATCACACCCCACACTGGGGGCAAATGAGAAATATTTTGGAGACATGGATAAGATCAATGGATCAAAGAGGAGCTTAGAACAAAAGTCCAATGTTTGAGAAAGGGCTAGAAGAAAAAAATCCATAGATTGAGGGTCATCCAAGGAAAACTTTGAGGAAGGCTATGCAAAAAAAAAAAAAAAAAAAAAAAATGAAATGAAAAGGAAAGAAAATGCATATCAATTCTAAGAGAGGCAAGGCAGTACTCAATTGAGAAAAGACAATAAATGCCAAAAGTCAACACTAGAAAAATCGATGCTTCATATCTTTCGGTGTGTCTAGGATAAAGCCTCTAATGTCTTCAAAATTAGATTGGTTATTCATCAAAGAAAAAATGGGATTTGTGTTATGACCTATGTTAAGAGAATTCTGATATTTGAGATTAACAAGGTTATATGTCACTTTCTCTACAACGACGACAAGAGAAAGAGAATCGATGAATAGTTAATGTTGATCCTAAGTCATTGAAACCCTCAAACACCTTTTGAGCCTTTCTTTTATAGCCATGAACCATAGCCTACATTACGTGCTTTTAAAAGCCCTTTTTGATCAAATAAGCAATCTGAACCGATAAATGGCGCTCTCAAAACTTGAAGAGTTTTTCCATAAGGGTCGTGACTTCATGAATCAAGCTACTAGTTATTATGCATGTTGATAAAATAAATGCTAAAAAAAAGAAACAACCTTTTTTGATCAAGCTTGAGCATCTAGTCATTTGAAGTTCACAAAAATATCACCTCCTCACAAATGAAAAAAAAAAATATATACCCAAAATCAGAGTTTAAAGTGGACACAAAGAACCATGGAAAAGACCATTTTAATCTTACAGGGAGTCGATTTCTATTTTCAAAATACAAGACAATCGAAGGATTACATGAGATGACGTGTGTTGGGTCTTTGATCAAAGAAGCTTGAATTTCAAAAATACTTTTCAAAAACTGATATCTCTCTGATTTCATTTCAACAATTAGACTTGAGTAGACATGACCTTTGAAGTATGAGATTTGATTCTAGAACAATAAAGATTGTCAAACAAAGAAGAACATTTATTGAGTTTGCAGAATCACTTGACATGAAATGACATCAACATTTCTCGACACTCCTTGAAACGTTGACCACCTGGGGGCAATACAGTGGACCCGAAGAAGGAAAAAGTATCCAGATCAGCTGGGGGCAAAGAAAGAAGCACATGATGAGTCATCAAAGTCCATCAAAGTCATTCCTGGCATTCACTAAAGCCATTTGGTTGTAAACAGAAGAATGGGCATGTTCAGATCAACTAGGGGCAATGTTGTTCAAAGACAATATGTGATTTAGCGAACTTCTGCATCAATTGATGAGCAACGCTGCACTTGAAGGGCATTTTATTATCATCAGCTTAGGTTACCCTTTGAAACATGGCTATGACTCCTGAATGATGTTGTCGGGTGAGTGCATATGAATGAACATCGAACATATGCAGACCACTAAGATTGACTATGGGACCATCTATTCTAAAGCTCAAATGCGCACTTCACCACAGGAATATGGGTGATAACATGAACATCATTGATGATGCCAAACCAGTTATTCTCACGATCTGAGTTCACAAGCTAGGAGGAATCCATAGAGAAATACATCGCGCTTACAATGATGAGCTGTTTACTACAAAGCAATAGATCCATGTCTGGATGACTTGGCAGTTCCATGAAGGCTGATGACCATACATACTTGAATGGTGTTTCAACCGAAGGCAAATTCATGGTTGATTAACAATCTTGATGGGTATTGACATGATGCACATAATCAATCAGAGGATAATTCTTAGAAGAAGCCAGGAGAGAAAGTCCTTCATGATGAATCAAGTAGTACCACACTTGGGGGCAGGGTCAAGCTTGATGAACGATGCAAGTAGTAATTGTCGAAGACAGCCCGGGATGGGCATTGTATTTACAGCTGAGTGGATGGCCAGCACATGAATGAGCCAATGCATCGAAAGAACAAAGAAAGCTTTGGAATGCAAACAAGGGCACCCTACGATGACGGAGCATCAAAGAGGGGGGACCTATATTTCAAATCAGGTAAGGATGCATGCATATCATCTAACCAAAAAAAAAAAAAAATTTGCACATATTTTTGAATTGTTACAGGAAAATCCGTAATGAGGTCCAGCAAGATGGTGGAAAGAGAAAGAAGCATTGTGGTGATGATAACGAAGAATCGGTTTTGATCATGGAATCAAAGGACGATGAGATGAACCCTACCATTAGGAAAATCTCAAAGAAATGAATAGATCAACCTTGCAACCGGGAAGTCTCGAGTTTTCAACCTTTCCAGTCAGGAAACACCGAGTTTTCAAACCCTATGATCGGGAATTATCAAGAAGCACCAAATTTTCCGGCCCTTCTTCTGTCATCCCCTCAGGACTTCGCCAGGTAAGTCCTATTTTTCATACTTATCATATCACATTCTTTTCATCTGGGTAGGTCACCTATCATAATAAGACCGTTTTCCACATTTTTTCCATCCGGGTAGGTCGCCCATGACAATGAGACCGCACTTCGTCATATTTTTTCCATCTGGGTGGGTCACCCATTACATTGAGACCACACTTCATATTTTTTTTCTACTTTTTGGGTAGGTTGCCCATCGCAACGAGACCACCTTTTCATATTCTTTCCACATGGATAGGTCACCCATTACAATGACCACACTTCTTCACATTTTTTCTTGGGTCGGTCACCCATACAATGAGACCAGCATTTTTCTAGGGTTCATCACCCGTACAATGAGACCAGCACTAGGGTTCGTCACCCGTACAATGAGACCAGCATTTTTCTCGGGTCGGTCACCCGTACAATGAGACCAGCATTTTTCTAGGGTTCGTCACCCGTACAATGAGACCAGCACTAGGGTTCGTCACCCGTACAATGAGACCAGCAGCACTAGGGTTCGTCACCCGTACAATGAGACCAGCAGCACTATGGTTCGTCACCCGTACAATGAGACCAGCATTTTTCTAGGGTTAGTCACCCGTACAATGAGACCAGAATGAGGTCGCCAGATGGGATCTCATGTAGCTTTGGTTAAAGGGAATCGCCAGATGGGATTTCAGGTTAACCGAGTTACACATATTTTCGTTCCATTGAATGAGGTCGCCAGATGGGATCTCATGTAGCTTTGGTTAAAGGGAATCGCCAGATGGGATTTCAGGTTAACCGAGTTACACATATTTTCGTTCCATTGAATGAGGTCGCCAGATGGGATCTCATGTAGCTTTGGTTAAAGGGAATCGCCAGATGGGATTTCAGGTTAACCGAGTTACACAATATTTTCGTTCTAGTTGAATGAGGTCGCCAGATGGGATCTCAGGTAAACCCAATGTGTGGGCAGGTCGCCCGTGAAAATAGACCATTGGGAGAGTGTGGGTCGGTCGCCCGTGAAAATAGACTAGAGTGAGTATGTGTGGGCAAGTCGCCCGTGAAAATAGACTTGAGTGAGTAGGTCTGGGCAGGTCGCCCGTGAAAATAGACTTGAGTGAGTACGTGTGGGCAGGTCGCCCGTGAAAATAGACCAGAGTGAGTACGCGTGGGCAGGTCGCCCGTGAAAACAGATCAGTGTGAGTGTGTGGGCAGGTCGCCCAAGATAATGAAATCATTTTCCTTTTGTTTTCTTTACAAAGCTTACTATGCAAAATTTTGAGGAGTTTTGCTTCGTAAGCATTGTAAAGAGGGGGCATCTGTTGCTACCCAATTTTTGACCCATGTTTTGATATATTTTCAAAAAAATCCAAAAAAATTGAGAAAAACAAAGAAAATCCAAAAATATGTTTTTTTATATATATTTTCGTTATTTTAGCATTTTCAACGTCGTCTAAAAAAGAATTTAAATTGTTAAAAGATTTTCAAACGCGTTTGAAGTTTCACGCGTCATTTTTAAAATCATTGAGTTTCCGCATGTGAGTCGACGTTGATATTACTCGTTTTCAAAAAATACAAAAAAATAAGAAAAATCAAAATTTACAAAAAAAGAAAGAAGTTGAGGGACCAAGTTGAAAAACCTAACAACATTTTGTCTATAAATACTGGTTTTCTCAACACATTCATGGAGGGGGGGCTAATTTTGAAAACACCAAAAAATACAACAAAAAACCCTAAACCAAAAAAAAACCCTAAAATCCATCTCTAACCAAAGGGAGCCGCCGGAGCCCCCCACCCTTTGGATTTTTTTATTTTTCTCTTCTCCCTCAATCGGCGCAGCCCCCTTCCCCGGCTGATATTTTTCTTTCTTCCTCTCCCCAACCTCAACCACTCCAGTCGCCGGCCCCCTTTAGTTTTGGATTTTTCCTCTTCTCCCTCAACCAAGACAGCACCCCCACTTTTCCCTCTTCTCTCTCAGCCGGCCATTTCCCCATCTCCCCGTCATCTTCCCTTTCGGCCTGCACACAGAGCCGCCGCTCCTTCTCCCCTCAGCCACGATCTCCTAGCTTCTCCACCCGACAGACCCCGGAGCTGCTCCACACTCAACAGCAGATCGACCACCGGTGAAGAAGAAAGAAGACCGGGAAGGAGGAGTAGTCCTTCCTCCAGCGGCGCCCACAGAAGCGGCTTCATCTCCTCACTCGGCCTCAACAGCACAGATCTCCACCAACAGACCCCAACAGCGCCGCCCGAAGTAGAGGCTGACCAGGGGCAAAGTCGATCTGAAAAGGGGCGAACCGATCTGCAGAGAAACAGATCAAAGAGAAGCAGATCTGAAACGAAAAGAAAAAATAAAATAAAACCGACTGTTTGTGGTGTTTGCTTGGCTTTGCAGGTGACGGTAGTCTTCATCGCCGGTGAGGAGAGGAAGAAGGAGAGAAGCCGAGCTTGACCCACCTCCTGTTTTGTTGGTTTGCGGTGGCGCGTGAACCCACGCGCCGCCAGTGGCGGGGCACGTGGGAAGACGCGCCGCCACTATTTTCTGCCCCAGAAGCCTTCCCAGCACTGTTCCCGTGCACTGTTCCTGAAGCTTTAGGATGTTTTAGGGTTTGTTTTGTAATTTTGAATTGTTTGATGTAATTGTTTTGTTGATTTTTGAACCATTTGTATTTTGTAAATATGGATGTAAGAGAAAAGAAAAGAAAAGGAGAAAGAAAAAGAAAAAGAAACAAAAAATAATGAAAGTGTATGTGTGTGTTTATTTTTTTTTATTATTGAATTATTTATTTATTTTCTTTTTAATGATAGAATTGCAAATATATTAAAGAAGAATTTAATATTTTGATCGGATCTCGGTTAAGAATTATTAACTTATACGTAAGTGATATTTCTAATTTCCGATGAAAAGACAATTATTAAAACTTCTTTAACACATCAAATTCGCGAAGCAGCTTACCTCAGGTAGGGTGTGTTAGGGTTGCTAATACCTTCCCTAACCACAACCAGTCCCGTACCCGCGAATCTCTGACGAGACCAGTACATCCGGTTTCCTAGTAGCCCGCAATCAATTACTAGGTGGCGACTCCAACGAACCAAATTCAAACACTACACAACAGAGATAAATCGCCAGCCGATGTCGCGCTTCTGGATTTTTTTTTTGGGGTGCGACAATCTGAATCAACATAACCTCTGACAGTAAATTCTGATGCTCTATAACATAATGCAGCATCTGAGGTACCCTTGATGTATCTCAAGATCCTCTTGATAGTATTCCAATGCTCTCTACCAGGATTTGCCATGTATCGACTAGTTGCTCCCACTGCTTGTGCAATGTCTGGTCTTGTACATATCATGGCAAACATTAAACTTCCCACTACTGATGCATATGGTACTCGAGACATCTCCATCTTCTCTGCTTCATTGCTAGGAGACATACTTGAGGATAATTTGAAGTTAATAGGAAGTGGGGTGGAAATTGGCTTACAATCTTGCATGTTGAAGCGTCGCAAGATTTTCTTCAAATAATTCTTCTAAGAAAGCCAAATCTTCCTCTTACTTCTATCTCGATGAATTTGCATCCCTAGAATCTTGTTTGCTGGTCCCAAGTCCTTCATATCAAACTCCCTAGCCAACTGTGCCTTCAATTATTGGACTCGATCTTTGTTGGGGCCTATTACCAACATGTCATCCACGTACAACAACAGAATGATAAAAACATTATTTTTTTCAAACCTCTTGTAATACGTACAATGGTCTGAACTGAGTCTGTTGTACCCAAGGCTAATTATGAAGGAATCAAATCTCTTGTACCAACACCTCGACGCCTGTTTGAGACCGTATAGAGATTTGTTCAACCTGCAAACCAAGTTCTCCTTGCCTGTTTCAGCAAAACCCTCTGGTTGGAGCATATAAATTTCTTCTTCAAGTTCACCATGAAGAAATGCAGTTTTCACATCTAACTGCTCTAAGTGAAGATCAAATATAGCACACATTGCCAAGACTACTCTGATTGTAGTAAGTCGTACCACCGGAGAAAATATCTCATTGAAGTCTATTCCTTCTTTATGAGCATATCCTTTCACCACCAATCTTGCATGATACTGCTCCACTTGATCATTGCCATCACGCTTTATCTTGTAAACCCATTTGTTGCCAATGGCCTTTCTTCCTTGTGGTAGCGGAACAAGATCCCAAGTGTTATTCTTGTGCATAGCTTCAATCTCCTCTTGCATTGCTGTCATCCACATAGATACATCTGTGCTTTTAATAGCCTCATGGAAAGTTGATGGCTCTCCATCCTCTGTTAGAAGACAGTATGCAATATTGCTCTCAGTAACATATTCTGAGTGTCAAGCCGGTGGTCTTCTTTCACGAGTTGATCGTCGAACTTTAGGAGTTTCAGACTCTATTTGTTCTTGTTCTTCATGCACTGGTGCAACTTCAGAAGAAGTACGATTCTGAGTATTTTCCATCTGGACTTCTATAGTCTCCTTTAAAATGCTATTATTTTCTTCCATTTGCATTTTATCTTCTGCAAATATGACATCTCTGCTGATGACTACCTTGTGGGCAGTGGGATCCCACAAGCGATACCCCTTCACTCCATCAGCATATCCCAAGAATACATATTTTCTGGATTTTGAATCCAGCTTGCTAACTTCTTGTGTATTGTACATCACGTACACAGGACTTCTAAATATATGCAATTGAGAATAATCAGCTGGCTTTTCAGTCCACATCTCCATCGGTGTCTTCAACTCAATTGCAGTCGACGGAGATCGATTTATCACATAAAAAGCGGTATTGACTGCTTCTGCCCAGAACAACTTTTCTAGACCTGTAGCCTTCAACATTGCTCTTGTTCTTTCCAATAGAGTTCTATTCATCCACTTTGCCACTCCATTTTGTTGTGGAGTGTATGCCGTTGTGAACTGCCTTTTGATACCTTCATGCTGACAGAAGTTATCAAATTCATCACTGGTATATTCTCCTCCATTGTCAGTCCTCAAACACTTGATCTTCTTTTCAGATTCAAGTTCTACCCGCGCTTTGAAGGTTTTAAAAACTGCGAACACATCTGCCTTCCTTCTAATCGGATACACCCAACATCTCCTGGAGAAGTAATCTATGAATGATACAAAGTATCTTGCTCCTCCCAAGGATACAACTGGTGCTTGCCAAACATCAGAGTGAATCAGGTCTAAGATGCATTTTCTCTTAGTTGTTGATGTGCCAAACTTCAACCTGTGTTATTTACTTGTAACACAATGCTCACAAAAAGGTAAAGTAACCTTTGTAAGCCCAGGGAGTAACTTCTGATTAGAGAGAACCTTTAAACCTTTCTCTGACATGTGGCCTAGTTTTTGATGCCACATCATCGTCTTCTCTTCTGCAGGACTGGCTGATGCGATTGATGCTTCTGCCCCATGATGTGTTTCTCCCATTAATACAAACATGTTTGCAACTGTCTTTCTTGCCTTTAAAACCACCAGCGCTTCTTTGACAATTTTCATGATTCCATTGTCTGTTCGAATCTTACAGCCAAGACTATCAAATTGTCCTATGGACAAAAGATTCTTCTTTAAGTCTTTCACATGTCGCACTCCTGAAATAGTACGAATTAAGCCATCATACATCTTCAATTTGATGGTGTCAATGCCAGCAATCTCTAAAGCATGATTATCACCCATGAACACTATGCCTCCAGAGATAGGTTCATATGTATGGAACCAATCTCGATTAGGAGTCATATGCCATGTTGCTCCTGAATCCATTAACCAGACCTCAGTGAGCTCTTCTCTATCTGTAGAGATTGTTGCTGCTTCACTGTATAGAATCTCCCCATCTTCTGAGGTGCTTGCAACACATCCTTGAGGTCTTGATGACTCTGCAGTATTCTCTATACCCTTTTTAAACCAACAATCCTTTTTGAAGTGCCCTTTTCTGCCACAGTTGTAGCATTTCACAGCCTTCTTACTTCTTGATTTGGACCTCCCCTGCCTTTGACTCCCACTGGAGCCACGCTCCGTTGATCTTCCTCTTGACACCAATAACGCATCTGCTTGGTTTGAACTGTTTCTGTCTCCTTTGTTTTTGCGCCTATTTTCTTCTTCCAAGATAGCAGCTGCAACATCATCGAAGACTAAATAGTCTGAGAGGATATTATTGGTCAAGTTGATAATGAGTTGATCATACGAATCAGGAAGACTTTGAAGTAGAAGCTCTGCACGTTAATTTTCCTCTATTTGTTGACCCAACGTAGTGAGTTGTGAAAATAGAGTTCTTATTGTGTTGATGTGGTCAGTCACTGACGTGGTTTCTACCATTCGAAGGGTATAAAGTCTCCGCTTTAAGAAAATCTTATTGTGCAAAGACTTGGACTCGTATAGCTTTATTAGAGTCTCCCATATCTCCTTAGTTGTTTTCTTCTCCGCCACACTTGATAATACTTCATCAGCTAATGCTAAATGTATGTTAGCAATAGTATTGCCATCCATCTCATTCCATTTTACATTATCAGTGATCTCCGCGGGCCGATCCGCAATTGCTGCCAATCAATTGTCTTTCCTCAAGATTACCTTGATTCTCATTTTCCACAGTGAGAAATTGCTCCCCTTGATCCTCTCAATCTCATACTTTGTTGCCATTGTATTCACCGAGATCTATTCAGATATCACCGTTTCACAGATCTGTAACGTATATAGAAATAGTATCATGTGAATAATACTTCACTAAGTAAGTTCCTAGGAAAGATTGGAGGGGTCACAAACGATCCCGCTTAAAACTCAATCTCCTTAGACAGAACTTCCTAGACTGTATTTAATCACCGCACTGACTTTCTACATACACCAACAGTAACGTAAGTGAACAGTACCGTATATGTGAATAGTGCCGTAGACGTGAATAGTAACCGTATACACGAATAACTTTTGTGTGTTAACAACACCAACCAAGAATGCTCTGATACCACTGTTAGGATACTGGCATGCAAACCCGACAAGACAAAAGGTAAAGGATAGGATAAAATGAGAAATGAGACACACAAGAATTTACATGGTTCACCCAATTAGGCTACGTCCACGGGCAAGTATAGAAGGATTTTACTAAGTAATGTGGGAATTACAACCTCTCTTTGATAATAAAAGAACAACTAAGAATCTCTCTATTACTAGGAGAAAACACCTCACTTACTCTCTCACAAATACCTCACAACTTTGTGAGATTACTTTCCCTCTCTCACTCTACACTTCCTCTCTTAATTATTTCTCTCTTCTTTGGTGTGCATATAATGCTTGGATGCATTGCCTATTTATAGACAAGCATCCATGCAAGAGATAAGGGGCAAAGCAAGTGGCCAAGTGGCTAAGTTGGCCAAGTTGGCCAATTAGGCAAGGTAGGCACCTCCACCTATCTTCACATAATTCAATCCCAAAATCGCCGATTTTGGGATGGCTAAGTTGTGTTCCAAGGATAAAAGTGCCATATCCATGACGACTGCTAGGGGGACTGTTGGCTACATTGCCCCGGAAGTGTTCTCGAGGAACTTCGGGAATGTTTCCTATAAATCAGATGTTTACAGCTTTGGAATGTTAGTGTTGGAAATGGTTGGAGGAAGGAAGAACGTTGATGATACAGCAGGAAATGGCGACCAGATATACTTCCCGGAATGGATTTATAATCTCCTAGAAAAGGAAGAAGACCTGCGGTTTCATATCGATGGAGAAGAAGATGCTAAAATTGCAAAGAAACTAGCAATTGTTGGGCTATGGTGCATTCAGTGGAACCCAGCAGAGCGTCCTTCCATGAAAACTGTTGTCCAGATGCTTGAAGGGGAAGGAGAAAACTTAACAAAGCCTCCTGATCCTTTTAGCTCCTCTGTCCCTAAGAGAACCAGCGCAGGCCGCATGCCAGCGAGACGTCTTCACCAAGAGTTGGCAGCCATCTCAGAAATAGAGTGATCTGAAATTTACTCTTTTCAGTAATAACATATTAGTGAGCAATAATGAAGGAAAATGTTGTGAGTTAGGTTCATGGATTATGTGTAAGGTTATTGGTTTAGTACTAGCGGCTTCTTCTTCATCTTCTTCTTCTTCTTTTCTGTCAATTTACCTTCTAAGTTCTTAATTACTAAAGCAGTGTCAATTCACAGATTGAGATGTATCAAATCAACAAATTAAACTTGGCAGTCATTTTTTATAGATAATTTTCCAAATCCAACCCATTATTCATCATATTCAGGCAATCCAGCCTAACCTCCTTCAATTACGAAGAAAATCAATGTAACTGAGAAGTTATTTTATTTGTTTATTTATTTATTTATTTATTTAATATACTTGAACTTGGCAGTACACATAAACTCGACAGTCATTTTTTATAGATGAGTTTTTTTTTTTTTTTATGTATCTTGCATAAATGAAAAGGTGTTTTGTTAAATTTTGTTTTCTTTAATGTAATTTAAACAAATTATGAATAAATAAGAAATTAATCTAAAATAATTTTTGATTTTTTTATTTAAAGAGTAAAAAATTATTAATAATAAGAATTCTTTAATCTTTTTAACCGTGAAAAGAAGTTGACTATCGAGCATTGTAAATATAGAATTCCTAGGCAGATATTCATGTGCTTCCATCCTTCTTCTGTCATCTCTTTTATTTACCACTTCTACCCTTTAATATGGACATCTTTCTTGACAAGCACACCGTGATAGATTGCTAAAAGGCACAAGCTTCTCGACAAGAAGAAATAGCCAAGAACCCTACAAATATTCTTCATCATCGACCTGAGGGAAAAGTCTTAGCCATGAAAGAAACTAAGAGTGGTGGACCAATGTTTCTATCATTATTATTAATGCCACAAAAGACTGAAATATAAAATATTAACCGGCTCCTTAACCTTTCAATTAGTATAAAATATCTTACAACGATTCAATGCAAAAGATGAATGTTTGTCAATATTATGAAACTATATCTTCATAATATTCTTAAAATATCTCAATGATTTTATTTATTAACAAAGTAACAAAATAAATGAGAATGAGATAATTGCGTAGAAAGAAAAATACAAAAAATAAGATAAAAAAATCAATTACTGTTAACTTTTTAAATCATGACCTAGGTTATAAGTGTTAAATAATATTTATGTAGTATTACTTATTAAGGGTAGAATAATACTTTCAGTTTAACCTATATATACTTTATTTGTATTTAGGTTAAGACTAAGCATTCATAATATACAGATTATTCAGAATTCTAGCCTCCCTTTTGTGTTTGATCTCAATAAGTTTAACATGGTATCAGAGCTGGTTTTATGAAACGAGGCTTAATCCCAGAGGCTTAGCGCGCCCCTAATGGGGTTCGGGGCAGAGCCCCGACAATTTTTTTTTTTTTTGGAGTGATATTTTGTCTTCCGCTTCTGCAAAATTAGGTATTTCGACATTCTCTGCAATTATTTTGGTATTTCGACAGTTTCTGCAATTATTTTGGTATTTCGTCTTCCCTTCAGCTTCTGCAATTTGGTATCTGCGTTCAGTTTTTGCAAATTTGTTTTGTGTTTTGGGAGTAATCGTATAATTTCGAGAAGATATTTGTTTAGTTTCTGCAATTGAGTATTTTGTCTTCCGCTGCTTTTGCATTCTGGTTATTTGTGATTGCTGATTATGGCTACTGAAAGAGATGATTCACTTCAGTCTGTGAGTGTGAGGTTGGATGGGAAGAATTATTCGTATTGGAGTTATGTAATGAGAAATTTCCTTAAGGGTAAGAAGATGTGGGGGTATGTTAGTGGAACTTATGTGATACCTAAGAATATTGAGGAGGGGGATGCTGGTTTGATAGATACATGGGAAGCAAATAATGCAAAGATCATTACTTGGATCAACAATTCTGTTGAGCATTCGATAGGTATGCAGTTGGCGAAGTATGAGACAACAAAAGAGGTTTGGGATCATCTGCAAAGGTTATTCACACAATCAAATTTTGCAAAACAGTATCAATTAGAGAATGACATACGAGCTCTTCATCAGAAGAATATGAGTATCCAAGAGTTTTATTCTGCTATGACAGATCTTTGGGATCAATTGGCTCTTACAGAATCGGCAGAATTAAAGGCATGTGGTGCCTATATTGAGCGTAGAGAGCAGCAACGATTGGTACAGTTTTTAACAGTACTTCGCAGTGATTTCGAAGGACTTAGGGGTTCAATTCTGCATCGTTCTCCATTGCCTTCTGTTGACTCTGTTGTTAGTGAGTTATTGGCTGAAGAAATACGTCTTCAGTCTTATTCTGAAAAGGGAATTTTTTCTGCTTCGAATCCTTCAGTATTAGCAGTGCCTTCTAAGCCATTCTCTAATCATCAGAATAAGCCTTACACAAGGGTTGGCTTCGATGAGTGCAGTTTCTGTAAGCAGAAAGGTCATTGGAAGGCTCAGTGTCCTAAGTTGAGACAGCAGAATCAAGCTTGGAAGTCTGGCAATCAGTCACAATCTAATGCTCATAGACCACCTCAGGGTTATAAACCACCACACCACAATACTGCAGCAGTAGCTTCCTCAAGTTCTATTACCAATCCTAATATTTTGGCTGAGCAATTTCAGAAGTTTCTCTCCTTGCAGCCACAAGCAATGTCCGCTTCTTCTTCCATAGGTCAGTTGCATCATAGTTCCTCAGGTATGTCACACTCTGAATGGGTCTTGGATTCTGGTGCTTCTCATCATATGTCTCCAGATTCCTCATCTTTTACCTCTGTTTCCCCTTTGTCCTCCATTCCTGTTATGACTGCTGATGGCACTCCTATGCCCTTAGCAGGTGTTGGTTCTGTTGTCACACCTCACTTGTCTCTCCCTAATGTTTATCTTATTCCAAAACTCAAATTGAATCTTGCGTCTGTTGGTCAAATATGTGATTCTGGTGATTATTTAGTCATGTTTTCTGGTTCATTTTGTTGTATACAGGATCTGCAGTCTCAGAAGCTGATTGGGACAGGCCGTAGAGAGAATGGACTATATATTTTGGATGAGTTAAAAGTGCCAGTTGCTGCTGCTGCCGCTGCTGCTACTACAGTTGATTTGTCTTCCTTTCGTTTGAGTCTTTCATCTTCTAGTTTTTATTTATGGCATTCCCGTCTAGGTCATGTTTCATCTTCTCGTTTGAGATTTTTGGCATCCACAGGAGCTTTAGGAAATTTGAAAACTTGTGACATTTCGGATTGTAGTGGATGTAAATTGGCAAAATTTTCCGCCTTACCTTTTAATCGAAGTATTTCTGTTTCTTCTTCACCATTTGATTTGATTCATTCTGATGTATGGGGACCTTCTCCTGTTGCCACAAAAGGAGGGTCTCGATATTATGTCTCTTTTATTGATGATCATACTCGTTATTGTTGGGTTTATTTAATGAAACATCGTTCTGAATTTTTTGAGATATATGCAGCTTTTCGAGCTCTTATCAAAACTCAACATTCTGCTGTGATTAAATGTTTTAGGTGTGATTTGGGTGGGGAATACACCTCTAATAAATTTTGCCAATTGCTTGCCTTAGATGGAACCATCCACCAAACTTCTTGTACAGATACTCCTGAGCAAAATGGTGTTGCTGAAAGAAAACATAGGCACATTGTTGAAACTGCTCGTTCTCTCTTGTTGTCTGCCTTTGTTCCTAGTGAGTTTTGGGGAGAAGCTGTTCTTACTGCTGTAAGTTTAATTAATACAATTCCATCTTCTCATAGTTCGGGTCTATCTCCTTTTGAAAAGTTATATGGGTATGTTCCTGATTATTCCTCATTTAGAGTCTTTGGTTGTACTTGTTTCGTTCTTCGTCCTCATGTAGAACGAAGTAAGTTATCCTCTCGATCCGCTATTTGTGTTTTTCTAGGCTATGGTGAAGGTAAAAAGGGTTATCGTTGTTTTGATCCAATAACTCAGAAACTTTATGTGTCTCGTCATGTTGTCTTCCTTGAGCATATACCTTTCTTTTCTATTCCATCCACTACTCATAACCTGACCAAATCTGATGTTATTAGTATAGATCCGTTTTCTGAGGATTCTGATATCTCTCCCCATGTTCGATCAATTTGTACTCATAACTCTGCAGGTACTGGTACTTTACTCTCTGGCACACCTGAAGCTCCATTCTCATCTACAGCCCCTCAAGCTTCATCTGAGATTGTGGATCCACCTCCACGTCAGTCCATCCGTATTCGTAAGTCTACAAAACTACCAGATTTTGCTTATTCTTGTTATTCTTCATCATTTACTTCCTTTTTAGCTTCTATTCATTGTCTCTTTGAGCCCTCTTCCTATAAAGAGGCAATTCTTGATCCGCTTTGGCAGCAAGCTATGGATGAGGAACTTTCTGCTTTGCATAAGACAGATACTTGGGATCTGGTTCCTCTACCTCCTGGTAAGAGTGTTGTTGGTTGTCGTTGGGTGTATAAGATCAAGACTAATTCTGATGGGTCTATTGAGCGATACAAAGCTAGGCTGGTTGCAAAAGGATACTCTCAACAGTATGGTATGGACTATGAGGAGACATTTGCCCCGGTTGCAAAAATGACTACTATTCGTACTCTTATTGCTGTAGCTTCGATTCGTCAATGGCATATTTCTCAGCTTGATGTTAAAAATGCCTTCTTGAATGGAGATCTTTAAGAAGAAGTTTATATGGCACCCCCTCCTGGTATTTCACATGACTCTGGATATGTTTGTAAGCTTAAGAAAGCATTATATGGTCTCAAACAAGCACCTCGTGCTTGGTTTGAGAAATTCTCTATTGTGATCTCGTCTCTTGGCTTTGTTTCTAGCAGTCATGATTCTGCTCTTTTTATCAAGTGCACTGATGCAGGTCGTATCATTTTGTCTTTATATGTTGATGACATGATTATTACTGGTGATGATATTGATGGTATTTCAGTTTTGAAGATAGAGTTGGCTAAACGATTTGAAATGAAGGATTTGGGTCATCTTCGATATTTCCTGGGTATTGAGGTAGCATATTCACCTAGAGGTTACCTTCTTTCTCAGTCGAAATATGTTGCAGATATTCTTGAGCGGGCTAGACTTACAGATAACAAGACTGTTGATACTCCTATTGAGGTTAATGCAAGGTACTCTTCTTCTGATGGTTTACCTTTGATAGATCCTACTTTATACCGCACTATTGTTGGGAGTTTGGTATATCTCACCATTACTCGTCCAGATATTGCATATGTTGTTCATGTTGTTAGTCAGTTTGTTGCTTCTCCTACTACTGTTCACTGGGCAGCTGTTCTTCGTATTTTGCGATATCTTCGGGGTACAGTTTTTCAGAGTCTTTTACTCTCATCCACCTCTTCCTTGGAGTTGCGTGCATACTCTGATGCTGATCATGGTAGTGATCCCACAGATCGCAAGTCTGTTACCGGGTTTTGTATCTTTTTAGGTGATTCTCTTATTTCTTGGAAGAGCAAGAAACAATCTATTGTTTCTCAATCATCCACCGAAGCAGAATATCGTGCCATGGCATCTACCACCAAAGAGATTGTTTGGTTACGTTGGTTACTTGCTGATATGGGAGTTTCCTTTTCTCATCCTACTCCTATGTATTGTGACAACCAGAGTTCTATTCAGATTGCTCACAACTCGGTTTTTCATGAGCGAACTAAGCACATTGAGATCGATTGTCATCTTACTCGTCATCATCTCAAGCATGGCACCATTACTTTGCCTTTTGTTCCTTCTTCCTTGCAGATTGCAGATTTCTTCACCAAGGCGCATTCCATCTCTCGTTTTCGTTTTCTGGTTGGCAAACTCTCGATGCTTACAGCTGCCGCATCGTGAGTTTGAGGGGAGATGTTAAATAATATTTATGTAGTATTATTTATTAAGGGTAGAATAGTACTTTCAGTTTAACCTATATATACTTTATTTGTATTTAGGTTAAGACTAAGCATTCATAATATACAGATTATTCAGAATTCTAGCCTCCCTTTTGTGTTTGATCTCAATAAGTTTAACAATAAGATCGAAAGCACTATACATTAAAAAAGCATGAGGGTTAAAATCACATAAAAACAACACAAAAAATCCAAAAACAAGAAAATACAATAAAAATAATGTGTTAAAATTGCAATAAAAAATAAATTAAATGGCAACAATAAATTTTAAATTTGAGAGTTAAAATGAAAAGAATAAAAACATTAACAAAATGAAAAAAATCAAAAGAAAAAAAGACAAAAAAAAGTACACTATAAACTTGAATTGAAGGGTGAAACTAAAAAGAATGAAACTTTCATAAAAGATTCGAGGGAAAAAATAAAAAAAAATCATAAAAATAAGCATTAAATCTTAAACATCAAAACATAATAATAAAAAAAGAATATACAAAATTATTCAACATGTTTTTATACACTAAAAAAAACTCTTAGATGTCAATCGAAAAACTTATGCACGCATCTAATTAAACAAATCAATAACCATTCGTGTAAAGCAATGAAAAAAAGATTCATCAACAATAAACAAAAATGAAATTGAGAAAACCAAGCAAAAAATAAAGATCATGATATCTAATATCACAACACGGGTAATTTATCTAATTATGTTTAATGAACCTCTCTATCAAAATAAATTTGTAATAGAAAAACACATAATATTTATAATAGAAATTGACACACATAAAATTTATTGAATAATAATTAAAAAAAAACAATGCAAAGCTACACATATGAAAAATATTATAAAAAAATAAATATTATAAAAAAAAAAAACAAATTTAAAATGATAATTTATGTTGATGAGGGCTTTTAGACTGTGAATCCGATCATCATGATTAAGTCAACCGAGCTTTAGCTTTGATTAAAAAATTAAACAAAGTAAACATACGAAGAAATGAGAGTCCTAAATGCAAAAAACAAAAAATAAATAAAAGAATCATTCGTTTTCGAGATTGGCTGTGAGCTAAGGCCTTAGACTATGACCCAAACGATTGCTTTGTGCTAGATTTTGTCGTTGTTTACTTGGCTGTAACCTGTGGGGCTCACCCGAAGTTCATTGTCCAGGCAGAGATAACTCTGATAAAAAAAACAGAAGAGAAGAGAAAGCGAAATCAATCTTTAGAATGAAGATATAGTTACCAAGAAACAGTAACAGGTTGGATTGATGGCAGCAGAAAGAGTAGTTTGAAGGTAATCAAAATGGCCATAATAAGCAGGACAGTGCAAGCAAGTTCTTCCATTAAGCGAATCAATCCTGAAAATCTCTAGTAAAAATCAATTAGATAACATCTAGCATCCTTTAAGCTTGAGCCTCCTGTCTTTTGAAGTGTTTAGGCAGTGTTTCTTGCGCTTTCTTCAACACTGACTGCAAGTAGTTCCCCTCGAGCTTCAATTCTCAGCTGTAAATGTCTTCAAACCTGCAATCTATCCATGAAGTTTCCTCCTAACTTCCATCTTCATTTGAAGTGCCTGAGCAATTTAAAAGCTTGTATATTGAAGATGACAACTCTGAGTTAACAAAAAGCTTCTAAACTTTTACTTCAATAAAATCCTGCCATAAAGCACATAGAGATTAAGTCAATAACCATTCATTAATTGGATGGTGATTTCCATCACTGCAGATTCCCCTGCTGCCTTGAATGACTGCAGACTCTTTGAAATGATGAACACCACTTTGAATCTCCTTGTTATTTGCAGCAAAGAGAACCATATAACAACACCCTGTTATTAGAATATAAATGAGAAAAACCAATTATGAAGAGAGTTTATTCATCTGATTTTTTATAATTTAGAATCACCTTCTTGTATGCTTTCAATGTCGATATAGGGCTGTTGACTCTTTCCTAGCCCTTCTTTCTACTTGAAGTAAACATAGAATCACAATCTAGTTTTTCTAGCCTTGGTAAGAGTACCATAGTTTGATCTACCAATCTTGAAGTGAAAATGCCTGTAAATAGCTCTTCAAGCAGTACAAAGTCAGTCCAGCAGAAGGTATCAGCCTCATCAAACTCTTTGGCATTGCCTTCAAAGAAATGATTGCAAAACCTTATCGTCTCTAAGAAGAGTTTAGAAAGGAGAGGATTGGGGAGGCTCACCAGCACAGCAAAAAGCAGGAGCGAAGGATAAAAGCACTCAAACATAGGCTAAGCAAGCAACCAAACATCCTTGTGCATGGTTCGTGAAATGAAAACCAACCAGGACAGTTCCACAGTTGACATTCAAAGGTGCCATCACAGCCCTCGTCCCTGAGTAAATGACTATAAACACAAAAGAAAAATGCAAACACTGACTGTTTTCAACCAAGGGCACAGCAGGATATAGAGTCCTACCTGCAAAAGATTTTGCCTCGCATCTCTTTTCGACCCATCTCTTATAAATCGATAAAGCAGGGCACAGCAGTAGGGAGAAATTATGAGAGCAACTATCAAAATCCATAAACCAAGCATAAATGCAAGTAAAACCAACAAAAACACAAACTGCAATTAAGGACAAAGAAAAATAGCAAACTTGAAAGGGGCTGACAAAAGCCACAGCAGGCCCTCCTTAACTAAACTACTAAAAACTAAAGCCACTAACAGAGCAAAGCACAAACAACAAAGGCACAGGTCAAGCAAGGCTAGAGAGAAAAAAAAGTTGGAAAACAAAACAAAAACCTGAGCAATCAGAGATAGTAAAAGCTGAAAAAGGAAACCTGCAACACAGCATGACTGTTATAGCAGCCCCTCTCTGAAATAAGGCAGTAAACTTACCACTAATTCTGCAAAAGACACTGGCGAAATTATCATCAGGTGGACCAACCAAAACAAAACCTGAGAAATAAGAACAAATGCACAGCATTGAGAACCGACCAAGTAGAAAGGTAAAAGAAAGACCAAAGGTTTACATACCCTACAACAGCCCCCAAAAAATAAGAAAATATCCAAGAAAGAGAGAAAGAACGTCACCCCTGAAAAAACGACCCTCTCCCCTCACAAACATCCAATTAGCTCCAGCAGGATTTACAAGAATTTAGCATTCACGCATTGCAGGATCTTATTCCCTAAGCTTTTTGGTTATGTCTTCCGAAAGGAAACGATGTAATGAGTAGAGCTGGGGAGCTATGGACAGCATCGAGTGCGATACAAAACCATGTTATCATTCTTGATGATTTGTGGGATGATTTTCATCCAGAGAAGGGAATATCTCGTTGAACAAATGTCATAGATTGAAGGTGCTGCTCCCTGCTTGGTTGGTGTCTAGACTCCAATTCGGAACTATTTGAAAATAGTTTATCAAATTATTTTTTATATTAAAACGATTTAAAAATATATATTAAAAAAAATTATTATAAACAAAAAAAAAATTATATTTTTTTAAATTTAAAAAATATAATTTGCGTCACATCCCCAAACAAAACGAGCATTTTATAATACGCACAAATCAAGAGAACCTTCAACCACTAGCCTAACCGCTTGGGATTCTCATTCTAATACATTGAAGATAAATTCACCCTTACCAATCCAAAACATCAATGAACACAAAAAATGAACAAAAAAATGCAGACAGACATTTGTAACATCAAGCAAAACACCAGACAGACACAAAACAAGACTTCTTGCCATTCACTGTTATGTTAGGACTATAAGCATTTCCTTTACTCCACAGTGCTCAGCCTCTCCTGGTATCTTGATCTTCATAGTTGAAGCATCTTCTGCTTGGAATGAGTTGTTGTCATTTAACCAGCTGAATGCAAAGTAGGGTGCTTCTGTTTCCTCTGCAAGACATGTAAGATATGCATAAACTGTCACTAACTTGGTTGTTTTTAGCAAAAAGCAATGCTTTTTTATATATATATATAAAAGTACCTAAATTTGCAGGTGTAGAAGCCAATGATGCAATGGGAAGAAGAGAAAAGAGTGATATATATATATATATAAAATTCATTTTCTGGATATTGACTTTTTTGTTTGAAACCACTATCCAAAACCAGCAAACAAACGGGTAGTCTCCCCCTCAATTGTCTCTCATCCTCTGTATCTTTTTTTTACAACCTAAAGAAAACACAAACCTCTCCATTTGTGAAGATACCGCTCTCTAGGTCAGCTCTACTTCTCTCTCGGTCAACTCTGCTCCCTTTTCTTCTCTCGGCCTACTGCTTTCTCTTCTGCTGTTTTGTGGTGGATCGTGCTCTTTCTCATCGTTTGCAAAATTGGCGTGCTGTCCACCACACGAGGAGACTATCATCAGCCACCGCCTACCCCCACGCCTTCACTAGAGCACCTCTCGCCGGATCCGCTTCCTGGAAGACCAACAACATGTCCATATGACATCCATGAACGACAGAAGTCCATTTTACTTTTTTTCACTGTCATCTGCTTCTGTGACTGTCTGAATCTATCCTTATCCACAACCACACAAGCCGAAGCTCTATCACTCGTCTCCAACACACTTACTCTCCCCCGTCCATCTTCTTTTTTCTGATTTAATCAAACCATTGGATAACATCTTGCTGCTCCTGCTGTTCAGGTAATTAAGTTTGATTAATTTTAGCTCTTTTTTCATACCATTTCTTTTCCAACTCATGTAGTTTGATTCTTCTAAGAAAAAAGAAACATACTGGTTATTAAATTACTGATATGACCAGTTGTAGAATTATTGGGAAAGTAAAAAGAAAAGAACTCTTTGATCTTTGGAGTGGTTTAACTTGACTTTGGTTTAGACAGTGAAACACCTGTAATCAATTTTTCTTTTTATCTTAAACTTAGCTTCTTATTTTTTTCAATTAGTTTAAGTTCCATTTTAATTCAATATTCTGAAAGTTCTTTGTTATGTCTGTATGTAGGGACACAAAAGAAAAAATGGCTGGAGGAAGTGATCCATTTCAGAGTTTTTTTGAGAAAGTGGATGGTGGTTTATTGAGGTGCATTTTTTGTGAGAAGACATTGGCTGGAAGTACTTCCACTACAAGGATGAAATATCATCTCGCAAGAGTTGGAGGTGGTGGTGTTAAAATTTGTGAAAAAGTAACTCCAGATGTTCAACGAGCAGCGTTTGATAAGCTTCCTGACAGAATGCGTGAGAGCATGCCAAGTTCAAGCAATAATATAATAGTTACTGCAGATTCAGATCCTGCGCAAGATTTAGAAATGCAACAACAGGGACAACCTCTTTTGGATGATTTTTCATGGATGGATAGCTTGACTTGGGAAGAGATTGTGCTTCCTGAGGAGACCATGGTTCCTAGCATGCATATGCCCGATGCACCTGCGACTGGATTGGGAATAGAGCCAGCAGTTCAAGCATTTGAAACGGATATGAATAACATCACATCTTCATTGAGGAGGGATGTTGAGTTAAGCAGTGGTATAGAGAGTCGGGAATTGATGCAGGCTGTTACCGAGAGAGGAAGCTGTTCTAAAATGCCTGTAGATAAGTGTGTGCCCAGTTCAAGCAATAACGAGAGAATTAATGCAGCTTCAACTGCTTTGCGGGGCTTAGAAATGGAACAAGAACAACAACCTCTTTCGGATGAACGAGGATGGAAGGGTTTTCCGATTGGAGGGGAGACTGAGCATGTCGAGGAACCTAGAGCTCCTGTCTTCCTTATTTCAGATGAACCCGATACTAGACAGAGAACAGAGTCTTTTGTTGTGAGAGGAAGCTCTTCTAAAAGGCCTGTACATAAGCGTCCTAGGACTACAAGATATGATCTGACAACGAAGATAGTGGGCCAAGAGTTTAAAAGAAATATGAAGGATGTCTGCTCTTGGTTGTTGAATGATGAGGTCTCATGCATTGGCATTTACGGGATGGGGGGAGTCGGAAAGACAACTTTGGCTGCACATATCCTTGATCACCTTCAAGAGAAACCTGACATTTTTCCTTGTGTCTATTGGATTACTGTCTCTCGAGGTGTTAGCGTTCACGCATTGCAGGATCTCATTGCCAATGCTTTTGGTTTATGTCTTCAGAATGGAAAACATGTGATGATTAGAGCCAGGGAGCTATTGACAGCATTGAGTGTGATAAAAGGTGTTTTGATTCTTGATAATTTGTGGGGTCATTTTCTTCCTGACGAAGTGGGAATACCTCTTAGAACAGACGGGTTGAAGTTGCTTCTCACAACGAGATCATCGGAGATATGTCGAACAATGGATTGCCAAAGGATAATCAAAGTGAAGTCTCTTTCTGAGGGTGAGGCTTGGGATTTGTTCAAATACAGATTAGGGCGTGGTAGTACACTTTATCCTGAGATCGCAGAGTCTATTGTGAAGGAGTGTGCTGGTTTGCCTCTTGGAATCATGACAATGGCTCGAAGCATGAAGGGAGTGGATGGTGAATATCGTTGGAGAGATGCATTGCTAAAACTGAGAAGATTAGAAGTTGGACCAGGTGAGATGGAAGCCAATGTATTTCGAGTATTGAAATTTAGCTATGCTCAGTTGAACGATTCAGCACTTCAAGAGTGCTTCTTACATATCACACTATTTCCAAAAGGCAAGATCATCTGGAGAGAGGACTTGATAGAGTATTTGATTGACGAGGGTATAGTCAAAGAAATGGGGAGTAGGTATGCACAATTTGATAGGGGCCATACCATGCTTGATCAACTTGAAGATGCCAGCTTATTAGAAGGTTCCAGGGACGATGAAGATTACAGATATGTCAAGATGCATGATTTGATTTGGGATATGGCTTGGAAAATATTGAACGAAAGTGGGGAGGCTATGGTTCAAGCAGGTGCACAACTAACAGAATTACCAAGATGGTGGAGAGAGAAACTGTTAAGAGTTTCACTCATGGAAAATAGAATCGAGAATATTCCAACAGGCCTTTCACCAATGTGCCCCCGTCTCTCAACATTATTGTTATGAAGAAACTACAAATTGAATTTGGTTCAGAATTCTTTTTTCCAGCATCTCATCGGACTCAAGGTTCTTGATCTTTCTGACACAGATATAGAGAAGTTGCCGGATTCTATTTCTCATCTGACGAGACTCACTGCATTGTTGCTGGGATGGTGTGCAAAGCTGAGTTATGTACCATCATTAGCAAAGCTTAAGGCATTGGAGAAGTTGGATCTCAGTTACACTGGACTTGAAGATTTGCCCGAGGGAATGGAAGGGCTGCAGGATCTCAGGTATCTTAATCTTGATCAAAGTGTGGTGCGTGTTTTACGGCCGGGTATTTTACCCAAACTCTCCAAATTACAGTTCCTCAAGCTTCATCAGGGATTTGGAGTTGTTCTCTCAATTAGAGGAGATGAAGTTTCCACATTATATCATTTGGAAACTTTGGAATGCAACTTCCGTGATCTAGACGATTTCGGATATTTCTGTCGTGGACGGAGATTTTTACTAATTGCATTCAAGGTTACTGTAGGACGACGTTGTTTCTCTTCACTTGAAGATCTAAATTATACAAGATCGAAGTCAGGGTTAATTAAAGAGCCTTGGTTTTATGACCTTGAGCTTGACAATGCAAATCGTCTGATCCCGCCCTCCATTACAAAAGTAGTTTTTGTTAGTTGTCAAAACATGAGAAGCTTATGTCCATCGTATGAAATTAAAGGGCTTGAGATTCTACACCTTGATGGTTTGATAATCTTAGAAACCCTTTTTGAAGCACCTTCAAAGCTAGTCTTCTGCAATCTCAGAGAGATGGTGATACATAAATGTCATAGGATGAAGGTGCTGCTCCCTCCTTGGTTATTGTTCACGCTCCGATATTTGGAAGTGATTGTAGTCGAAGAATGTTACAACATGCAGGAGATAATGGGAAGTGATGAGCATTCCTCTCCTTTTCGTAGTTTTGATAAATTGAGGGTTTTGGTATTGAAGAAATTACCAAATTTGAAAAGCATTTATTCTCGAAGACTTCTATGCGATTCTCTCGAAGAAATTACTGTGAGTGATTGCCCGAAGCTAACTCGGATCCCGTTCACTATTTCCCGCTATCTTAAGAAAATTGAAGTAGATCCTGAAAGTTTGCTGAACACAGTTGACAATGTTCCATGATTTCTAGCCATATGCTATTATTCCGGGGATGAAATTAGGATTTTATGATTTCTAGGGATTGTTTTGTATTTTGGTATTGGAACCTTTACCTCATAGTAAAGGTATGGCGTCATGCAATTTATGTAAGGAGTGCTCGGGAGGGTGATAGAAATAAACATTTCAGAATTTCAGCATCAACTTAACTTAAACATTTCATATTTATCCAGTGCTGATAATGTTTTTTCCAGTTGTAAAGCTTAGCTTTCTTTCTTCTCTTCTCTTCTCTTCTCTTTTCTTTTCTGTTAAGAAGATTTTTAAGTTAAGAAAAATTACTTTACAGATCTTATAATTACTTTACAGATCTTTGCAAGAAAAATTACAGATTGTTTTTGCTATCGATCGTTTTAGGTGCAAAATGCAATTTTTGCTGCAATTACAGGACAAAAAACCTTTCAAGCACGCACATGATAACTTCGACTAAAAATCATTGCTTCCGTGGGAGAGAGTGGCTCGTGCCTTAAACACTCTATGGAGCATCGACAATTGAAAATTATTTTGGTAAGTCATCATCAAGACCATGTCAATGAAAATTAATATAATTTGATTGTCTTAATACAAGAATTTATATAAATTCGTCATTAACTTCTTGAAATTCTCTTCATAGATTCAATAAAAAAAACTTAGAGAAATTGTTGCTAGATGCATTTATGTTTACCTGCAAGTTTGAAAACTCAAATGATAGAATACAAATGAAGACAATAAAACTAAGAACAAAACTGTAAGATCAGAGGTACACGTTTCCAACAAAATATTGCTAAAAGATTGTTGGTGGGAGATCAAAGGATTAGGCATCACTTAAGTTAATTTATGGCCACCAAAAACCCCAATAAACTGCCCCAAAACACCTAGAAAAGACCCTAGAGACCACTGTTAAGTTACTCTTTTCAGTAATAACATCTTAGTGAGCAATAATGAAGGAAATTGTTGTGACCTGTGAGATACGTTCATGGATTATGTGTAAGCTTATTCTTCTTCTTCTTCTTTTTTTGTCAATTCACCTTCGAAGTTCCTAGTTACTAATACAGTGTCAATTCACAGATTGAGATGTATCAAATCAACAAATTAAACTGTGTAAATAATTTTGCAAATCCAACCCTTTATTCATCATATTTAGGCAATCCAGCCTAACCTCCTTCAATTGCGAAGAAAATCAATGTGCATTCATCCTTCTTTCATCTCTTCCCTTTGCCATTTCACAGTTTGAGATGTATCAAAACAACAAATTAAACTGTGTAAATAATTTTGCAAATCCAACCCTTTATTAATTCATCATATTTAGGCAATCAATGTAACTCATAATTTTGCAAATCCAACCCTTTATTAATGCATTGTCTAACTTACTTCAATTTCAATTGCGAAGAAAATCAATGTAACTCATAATTTTGAAGGAATTGCAGGGCGGATAGAAGGATTTTGATGAATAGGTTGGCATTCATCCTTCTTCTTTCATCCTTTTAATACCGTGATAGATTGCTACAAGGCTCAAGCTTCTCGACAAGAAGGAATAACCAAGAAATTAAACGTTCATCCTTCGAAGTTCCTAGTTACTAATACGTTCATGGATTTATCAATTCACAGATTGAGATGTATCAAATCAACAAATTAAACTGTGTAAATAATTTTGCAAATCCATCCCTTTATTCATCATATTTAGGCAATCCAGCCTAACCTCCTTCAATTGCGAAGAAAATCAATGTGCATTCATCCTTCTTTCATCTCTTCCCTTTGCCATTTCACAATTTGAGATGTATCAAAACAACAAATTAAACTGTGTAAATAATTTTGCAAATCCAACCCTTTATTAATTCATCATATTTAGGCAATCCAGTCTAACTTACTTCAATTTTAATTGCAAAGAAAATCAATGTAACTCATAATTTGGAAGGAATTGCAGGGAGGATAGAAGGATTTTGATGGATAGGATAGTAATCTCAAGGGTCTATTTCTATAAGTTCCTTCCTTGTTGATCAACAACGAGATGAATAGGTTGGCATTCATCCTTCTTCTTTCATCCTTGTAATACCGTGATAGATTGCTACAAGGCACAAGCTTCTCGACAAGAAGGAATAACCAAGAACCCTACTAATATTCTTCATCTTTGACCTGAGGGTGCATGCGGGAAAAGTCTTGCTGTGAAAAAATTTAAGAGTGGTGGACCAATGCTTCAATAAGGAAAAAGATTCTTTGTTTTGTGGCTCGAGAACCAATGATAAAAAAAAAAAAAAGAACTCATATTTTTTTTCGTTGAAGCACATGTTGCTGCGGAGCGTGTCTTACCACTTAAAATTGTTATTGAAATAAAAAAACATTTTAATAAAAAAAATTAAAGATTAAAAAAACAAAGATTGAAATGAAAAAAAAACTTATAACAAATTATAATTAAAATATTAAATTGAAAATAAATAAAATCTTTATATAAAGAATAAGAACAAAATCAAAAATCAAAAAAATAAAAACTAAAATTAAAATACAAAAAATAAAGAGGACAATCGGCGACAATCCAACAACCATATGTCATCAAGTGCCACACTATAAAAAATAGAACATGATGTCACTTTCAAAGACATGTTGGAAGGTCAAATTATGCTACAAAGAAATGTCGCACATGTCATTCAAATGGTGTAGACCCCACCAACTCATTGTTGTGTGTGATGTATACATGCCATCAACTTTTTTTAATTAAAAAACTAAAATTTCAATGTAAAAATACATAAATATCCCTCATTATCATGATAATTACAAAAAATCAGTGTAAAAGGAAAAAAAAAATACTCGGAATGCATGCTTTATTATTATTATTTTTTTTTATCTTTTTCTAAGATGAAATATGTATTTTTACGAAAAAGGGAAAAGCCAAACTTTATGGACTTGAGTGAGCATGGGGAAAGATCAGCTATGAAAGAAATTAAAGGTAGCGGACCACGGAAAAGAACAGAAAAGAAAGACCATATATTTTTGTCGTTGAAACACAGGTTGCGTCGGAGTGTGTCTGACCACCGACAAACTTTATTGAAAGCGATTAAAGTTTAAATAAAATTAAAAAATTAAAAATTAATAGAATAAAAACTGAAATAAAAAATATAAAAAATTATAATTGAAAAATAAAATTAAAAATAAATAAAATCTTGATATAAAATACAAAATAAAATAAAAAATTATAAAATTATAAATAAAATATCAAAAATAATATTATAGTTATTTTTAACTTGAGTGCGCATGGGAAAATGTCTTTGTCAAGAAAGCAATTATCTGAGTTTGTTTGGAAGTTTAATTATAGTTATTTTTTAAAATATTTTTATTTAAAAATATATTAAAATAATATTTTTTATTTTTTAAAAATTATTGCTGATATTAATACATTAAAATAATCTAAAAATATTAAAAATATATATATTAATTTAAAGAAAAAAAAATAAATTTTAAAATTTTAAAAATATTTTTAAAACAGAATAACAAATTATAAATAATGTTTTAATAAGTAACTTCATTGTTAATGTCACAAAACACTGAAATAAAAAATAATTGACCGGCTCTTAAACGTCCCAATCAGTATAAAATAATTGACCAATGTGTCAAGCTTTAAATGAGTATGTGGCATAACATGATATGTTTATAGATAAGACTAGTTAGGATGTCGCGCCACAGGCCAATTATTTTTAGCATGATTCAATGAGAATAGAATAATTATAAATATTAACATGATATGCCACTTTATTGAAAGCGATTAAAGTTTTAAATAAAAGTATCAAATAAGAAAATTAAAAATTAATAGAATAAAAACTGAAAAAAAAATATAAACAATTTAAAAAATTATAATTGAAATTAAATAAAATCTTGATATAAAATATAAGAATAAAATAAAAAATAAAAAATAAAATATCAAAAATAATAAGGAAACAATTAGCGCCAATTCAATAATCACACGTTATCACGCTCACATCTTTAAAAAAGAAAAAGAAAAAAAAAGATATGGTGGCATCTCCAATGTTGGGGACACCAACAACTCATTGACGCGTGATAACCAAGAGCCCTACAATTCTTCATCATTAACTTGAGTGCGCACGGGGGAAATGTCTTCGTCGTGAAAGCAACTATTTGAGCACTCATCCTTCTTCTTTCATCTCTTCCCTTTGCCATTAATTTCTACCCATAGATTGTTACACGGCACAGACTTCTCGACCAGAAGAAATAAGCAAGAACCCTACAATTCTTCGTCATTGACCTGCTTGCTCATGGGGGCAAAAGTCTTGCCATGAAAGAAATTAAAGGTGGTGAACCAATGTTTCAATCAGTAACATGACATTGTTGATGTCACAAAGCACTGAAATATAAAATAATTGATCACAGGTTGCATAGAGTGAAGGATAAGATGTTCCATGAGATGGATAATAATTGTTAAAGAATTATTTCAATCCAATAACTTAATAAACTCACCGACTTAATGAGCACCATGAAACGAGTAACTTCTTCATCAATAGCATGACAAGACTCAACAACCAACGACTTCAATTTTTAGATACTCTTTTTTACTACATCACACTCCACAGGTGCAATTGTATGGGATGGGATCAGATGATATGTTTATAGGTAATACTAATTAGGTGGCTGTGATACGCTAAGGTTCTTTTTTTTTTTTATGCATAAAAATATTAAATATAAGGCCTGGAAATGTGTTATTTTAATATCAAAATGGCAACTTGAATTGTACCATCTGAGACTTATAATACGTGCATCTTTCATACCGTGATAGGTTGTTACAGACTTCTCCTCGACCAGAAGAAATAACCAAGAACCCTACAATTCTTCATCATTGACCTGAGGGTGGTGGACCAATGTTTGAATCAGTAACTTCATTGTTATTTCTGGAAATTAATTCTTTTTTAAAAAACCAGCAAACAAACAGGTACTCTCCCTCTCTGTTGTCTCTCATCCTCTGTCTCTTTTTTCTACCATCTACAGAAAGCACAAACCTCTCCATTTGTGAAGATACCGCTCTCTACTTCTCTCTTGGTCGACTCTGCTCCCTTTTCTTCCCTCGGCCTACTCTCCCTTTTCACTGTCATCTGCTTCTCTGACTGTCTGAATCTATCCTTATCCACAACCACACAAGCCGAAGCTCTATCACGCGTCCGGCGTCTCCAACACACTTACTCTCCCCCGTCCATCTTCTTTCTTCTGATTTAATCAAACCATTGGATAACATCTTGCTGCTTCTGCTGTTCAGGTATTTAAGTTTGATTAATTTTAGCTCTTTTTTCATACCATTTCTTTTCCAACTCATGTAGTTTGATTCTTCTAAGCAAAAAGAAACATACTGGTTATTAAATTACTGATATGACCAGTTGTAGAATTATTGGGAAAGTAAAAAGAAAAGAACACTATGATCTTTGGAGTGGTTTAACTTGACTTTGGTTTAGACAGTGAAACACCTGCAATCAATTTTTCTTTTTATCTTAAACTTAGCTTCTTCTTTTTTTCATTTAGTTTAAGTTCCATTTTAATTCAATATTCTGAAAGTTCTTTGTTATGTCTGTATGTAGGGACACAGAAGAAAAAATGGCTGGAGGAAGTGATCCATTTCAGAGTTATTTTGAGAAAGTGGATGGTGGTTCATTCAAGTGCTTTTTTTGTGCGAAGACATTGGCTAGAAAAACTTCCACTACAAGGATGAAATATCATCTGGCAAGAGTTGGAGGTGGTGGTGTTACAATTTGTGAAAAAGTAACTCCATATGTTCAACGAGCAGCGTTTGATAAGCTTCCTGACAAAATGCGTGGGAACATGCCAAGTTCAAGCAATAATATAATAGTTACTGCAGATTCAGATCCTGCGCAAGATTTAGAAATGCAACAACAAGGACAATCTCCTTTGGATGATGGACTGTCATGGATGGATGAGATGATGAGTGGAGAGATTGTGTTTACTGAGGAAAACGCAGCTCTTGGCATGCATATGCCCGATGCACCTGAGACTGGACTGGGAATAGAGCCAGCAGTTCAAGCATTTGAAACGGATATGACTAACATCACTCTTTATAGTATAGAGAGTCGGGAATGGATGCAGGCTGTTACTGAGAGAGGAAGCTGTTCTAAAATGCCTGTAGATAAGAGTGTGCCAAGTTCAAGCAATAACGAGGGAATTAATGCAGCTTCAACAGCTTTGCGGGCCTTAGAAATGGAACAAGAAGAACAACCTCTTTCGGATGAAGGAGGATGGAAGGGTTTACTGATTGGGGGGGAGACTGAGCTTGTCGAGGAACCTAGAGCTCCTGTCGTTCTTATGCCAGATGAACCCGAGACTAGACAAAGAACAGAGCAAGCACATCAGTCATTTGAAATGAACTTGAATAACATCTCATCCTCATCAATGAGGGATTTTGGTAGACTGACCACGAGTCCGGAATTGATGCAGTCTGTTGTTGAGAGACGACCCTCTTCTAGAAGTCCTGTACATAAGAAACGTAGGAGTACTGGAAGATATGTATTGCCGACAACAAAGCTAGTGGTGGGCCAAGCGTTTGAAAGAAATATGAAGGGTGCCTGCTCTTGGTTGTTGAATGATGAGGTCTTATGCATTGGCATTTACGGGATGGGGGGAATTGGAAAGACAACTTTGGCTACACATATCCACAATCAGCTTCAAAAGAAACCAGACATTTTCCCTCGTGTTTGTTGGATTTCTGTGCCTCAAGAATTTAGCGTTCACGCATTGCAGGATCTCATTGCCGAAGCTTTTGGTTTACATCTTGGGAATAAAAAAGATGTGGTGAATAGAGCCGGGGAGCTATGGACTACATTGAGTGTGACAAAATGTGTTTTAATTATTGATAATTTGTGGAATCATTTTCCTCTTGATAAAGTGGGAATACCTCTTAAAACAGATGGGTGTAAGCTGATTCTTACAACTAGATCATTGGACACATGTCGAAAAATGGATTGCCAAAGGATAATCAAAGTGGAGCCTCTTTCTGAGGGTGAGGCTTGGGATTTGTTCATAGACAGATTAGGGCATGGTGTTACACTTTGTCCTGAAATGAAAAAAACTGCAGTGTCTATTGTGAAGAAGTGTTCTGGTTTGCCTCTCGGAATCATGACAATGGCTGGAAGCATGAGGGGAGTGGATGATGTATCTCAGTGGAGAGATGGATTGCGGGAACTGGCAAGTTCAGAAATTGGAACATGTGACATGGAAACTGATGTATTTCAGATATTGAAATTTAGCTATGTTCAGTTAAAACATAAAGCGATTAAAGATTGCTTCTTATATTGTGCATTGTTTCCAAAAGACAAGAAGATCAGGAGAGAGGACATGATAGAGTATTTGATTGATGAGGGTATAGTCAAAGAAATGGTGAGTAGGCAAGCACAATTTGATCGGGGCCATACCATGCTTAATCAACTTGAAAATGCCAGCTTATTAGAAGGTTCCGGGGAAGATGAAGATTACAGATATGTCAAGATGCATGATTTGATTAGGGATATGGCTGTGAAAATAATGAACGAAAGTGGGAGTGATATGGTTCAAGCAGGTGAACAACTAACAGAATTACCCGGTGTAAGACGGTGGAGAGAGGATCTGTTAAGAGCTTCACTCATGGAAAATAGAATCGAGAATATTCCAACAGGCTTTTCACCAATGTGCCCCCGTCTCTCAACATTATTGTTATGCAGAAACTACAAATTGAATTTGGTTGAGGATTCTTTTTTCCAGCACCTCATCGGACTCAAGGTTCTTGATCTTTCCGACACAGATATAGAGAAGTTGCCGGATTCTATTTCTCATCTGACGAGACTCACTGCATTGTTGCTGGGATGGTGTGCAAAGCTGAGTTATGTACCATCATTAGCAAAGCTTAAGGCATTGGAGAAGTTGGATCTCAGTTACACTGGACTTGAAGATTTGCCCGAGGGAATGGAAAGGCTGGAGGATCTCAGGTATCTTAATCTTGATGGAAGCGGGGTGCGTGTTTTACGGTCGGGTATTTTACCCCAACTCTCAAAATTACAGTTCCTCAAGCTTCATCAGAAATCTGAAGTTGTTCTCTCAGTTAGAGGAGATGAAGTTTCCAGATTATATCATTTGGAAACTTTGGAATGCAACTTCCGTGATCTAGACGATTTCATAGTTTTCCAAAAACGGGGATTTTCAATAATTGCATTCAAGGTTACTGTAGGACGACCTTGTTTCTCTGCACTCGAAGATCTAAATTATACAAGATCGAAGTCAGGGTTAATTAAAGAGGCTTGGTTTTATGACCTCATGACTGACAATGCAAATTCTCTTGTCCTGTGGTTCATTACAAAAGTAGTTTTTGTGAGTTGTCTAAACATGAGAAGCTTATGTCCATCATTTGTATTTGGAGGGCTTGAGATTCTACACCTTGATGGTTTGATAATCTTAGAAACCCTTTTTGAAGTACCTTCAAATGTACGTACTGTTGGTGACTTTTTCAAACTCAGAGAGATCGTATTGCATAAGTGTCATAGGATAAAGGTGCTGCTCCCTTGGTTGTTGTCTGCTCCATTGGAAGTGATTGTAGTCGAAGATTGTTACAACATGCAGGAGATAGTGGGAAGTGATGAAGATTCCTTTCCTTTACGTAGATTTGCTGAATTGAGGGTTTTGGTATTGAAGGAATTACCAAATTTGAAAAGCATTTATTCTGGAAGACTTATATGCGATTCTCTCGAGGAAATTACTGTGGGTGATTGCCCGCAGCTAAGGAGGATCCCGTTCACTATTTCCCGTTCTCTTAAGAAAATTGAAGTAGATCCTGAAAGTTTGCTGAACACAGTTTGACAATGTTTCATGATTTCTAGCCATATGCTATTATTCCGGGGATGAAATTAGGATTTTATGATTTCTAGGGATTGTTTTGTATTTTGGTATTGGAACCTTTACCTCATAGTAAAGGTATGACGTCATGCAATTTATGTAAGGAGTGCTCGGGAGGGTGATAGAAATAAACATTTCAGAATTTCAGCATCAACTTAACTTAAACATTTCATATTTATCTAGTGCTGATAATGTTTTTTCCAGTTGTAAAGCTTAGCTTTCTTTCTTCTCTTCTCTTCTCTTTTCTTTTCTATTATTCATTTAGAAGATTTTTCTAGTTCTAAATCCAAGTCCAGATCTTATAATTACTTTACAGATCTTTGCAAGAAAAATTACAGATTGTTTTTGCTATCGATCGTTTTAGATCGTTTTAGGTGCAAAATTCAAATTTTGCTGCAATTACGGGACAAAAAAACTTTCAAGCACGCACATGATAACTTGGACTAAAAATCATTGCTTCACTGGGAGAGAGTGGTTTGTGCCATGTCAATGAAAATTGAAAATGGAGCATCGACAATTGAAAATTATTTTATGCAAGTCATCATCAATACCATGTCAATGACAATACTAACTGTCTATATATATATATATATATATATATATATATATATATATATATATATATATATCTGTGTTTTAAAAATATTTTTTAAAATAATTTAAAATTTACCTTTTATTTTATTTGTAATATTCTTTTCTAACTAAATTTTAAAAATAAATATCTTTCAAATCAAAAGAGATAAAAACACTCCCTAAGATCATGGTCAAATTAACTATTTAGATCACAAATTCTAAGTTCAACATAATATTAATAACAAAATTAATTTCATAATATAATTTGATTTTCTTAATACAAAAGTTTATATAAATTTGTAATTAACTTCTTGAAATTCTCTTCATAGATTCAATAAAAAAAACTTAGAGAAATTGTGGCTAGATGCATTTATGTTTACCTACAAGTCTGAAAACTCAAATGATAGAATACAAATGAAGACAATAAAACTAAAAGAAGACTGTAAGATTAGAGTTACACGTTTTCAACAAAATATTGCTAAAAGATTGTTGGTGGGAGATCAAAGGATTAGGCATCACTTAAGTTAATTTATGGCAACCAAAAACCCCAATAAACTGCCCCAAAACATCTAGAAAAGACCCTAAAGACCACTGTTAAGTTACTATTTTCAGTAATAAATATTAGTGAGCAATAATGAAGGAAATTGTTGTGACCTGTGAGATACGTTCATGGATTATGTGTAAACTTAGTGGTCTAGTATGTTTGAGATGTATCAAAACAACAAATTAAACTGTGTAAATAATTTTGCAAATCCAACCATTTATTAATTCATCATATTTAGGCAATCCAGTCCAACTTACTTCAAATGCGAAGAAAATCAATGTGCATTTATCCTTCTTTCATCTCTTCCCTTTGCCATTTCACAGTTTGAGATGTATCAAATCAACAAATTAAACTGTGTAAATAATTTTGCAAATCCAACCCTTTATTAATTCATCTTATTTAGGCAATCCAGTCTAACTTACTTCAATTTTAATTGCGAAGAAAATCAATGTAACTCATAATTTGGAAGGAATTGCAGGGCGGATAGAAGGATTTTGATGGATAGGATAGTAATCTCAAGGGTCTATTTCTATCAAGTTCCTTCCTTGTTGATCAACAACGAGATGAATAGGTTGGCATTAATCCTTCTTCTTTCATCCTTGTAATACCGTGATTTATTGGTACAAGAATGAATAACCAAGAACCCTACAAATATTCTTCATCTTTGACCTGAGGGTGCATGCGGGAAAAGTCTTGCTGTGAAAAAATTTAAGAGTGGCGGACCAATGCTTCAACAAGGACAAAGATTCTTTGTTTTGTGGCTCGAGAACCAATGACAAAGAAAAAAAAAAAAACTCGTATTTTTTGTCGTTGAAGCACAGGTTGCTGCGGAGTTGTGTCTTACCTCTTAAATTTTTTATTGAAATCAAAAAACATTTTAATAAAAAAATTAAAAATTTAAAAAAAAAGGATTGAAAAAAAAAACATATAACAAATTATAATTAAAATACATAAATATCCCTCATCACCATAATAATTACAAAAGATCAGCGTAAAAGGAAAAAAAATACCCCGAATGCATGCTTTATTTTTTATCTTTTTCTAAGATGAAATACGTATTTTTACGAAAAGGGAAAAGCCATACTTTATGGACCTGAGTGAGCATTGGGGGGAAAGATCAGCTATGAAAGAAATTAAAGGTAGCGGATCACGGAAAAGAACAGAAAAGAAAGACCATATATTTTTGTCGTTTAACCACAGATTGCGTCGGAGTATGTCTCACCACCGACAAACTTTATTGAAAGCAATTAAAATTTTAAATAAAAGTATCAAATAAAAAAATTAAAAATTAATAGAATAAAAACTGAAATAAAAAAATATAAAAAAATAAAATTAAAAAATAAGATTGAAAATAAATAAAATTGAAAATAAATAAAATCTTGATATAAAATATAAGAATAAAATAAAAAATAAAAAATAAAATATCAAAGTGCCTGTTTGGCATTGAAGTTCAACCTGTTTTTTGAAAATTTTCAAACTTTTTTTTTTTTTGCTAAAATTGAGTGCGGTTTGTACTTTTTAGATCGTTTTAATGTGCTGATATCAAAAATAACTTTTAAAAAATAAAAAAAATTATTATTAACATGCTTTTCAACACGAAAAATTATTTAAAAAACAATCATTACCACACTCACAAACACTTAATAAAACAATCAGCGACAATTCAATAATCACACGTTATCGTGCTCACATCTTTAAAAAAGAAAAAGAAAAAAATATGATGGCACCTCCAATGTTGGGGACACCAACAACTCATTGACGCGTAATAACCCTAATGTTGGGGACACCAACAACTCATTGACGCGTAATAACCAAGAGCCCTACAATTCTTCATCATTAACTTGAGTGCGCACGGTGAAATGTCTTTGTCATGAAAGCAACTATTGAAAGGGTTTATTTTAGCATTTGAATAAGTCCTAGTTTTTAGAAAGATATTTATGGTCAAACACTAGTTAAGGATTTTAGTTATTTATTTTTAGCTAATGTACATGCCACGTTACTATAAACGTGTGCTATTTTTTAGTTGATTTGTTATCCATGTAAGGTTATTTATTAACCATTTTCATTCAATAATATTCATTCATTCGATTCAATATTCTTTGCTCATTGTTTTATTCTCTACAACTATATGAGTTTATTTGAAAGTTTGATTATAATTATTTTTTAAAATATTTTTATTTAGAAATATAGTAAAATAATATATATATTTTTAATTTTTAAAAATTATTTTTAATATTAGTGCATTAAAATAATTTAAAAACATTAAAATATATATTAATTTAAAGTAAAAAAATAAATTTAAAATTTTTAAAAATATTTTTAAATTATAAAAACAAATTACAAATAATGTTTCATTGTTAATGTCACAAAACACTGAAATATAAAATAATTGACCGGCTCTTAAACGTCCCAATCAGTATAAAATAATTGACCAATGTGTCAAGCTTTAAATAAGTACGTGGCATAACATGATATGTTTATAGATAAGACTAGTTAGGATGTCGCGCCACGGGCCAATTATTTTTAGCATGATTCAATGAGAATAGAATAATTATAAATATTATGGAACTATATTTTTATTTTTACAATAAATAAAACGGAAAAAAAGTAATCATTCAATATAAAAATAAACGTGTTCCAAGGATAAAAGTGTTTTCGAGGAACTTCGGGAATGTTTCCTGTAAATCACATGTTTACAGCTTTGGTATGTTAGTGCTGGAAATGGTTGGAGGAAGGAAGAACGTCGATGATACAGTAGAAAATGGCGATCAACAAATTAAAATGTGTAAATAATTTTGCAAATCCAACCCTTTATTCATTATATTTATATTTAGGCAATCCAGTTGAAATAATTAAGATGAAATATAAAAATAAAATTAAAATTTTAAATAATCTGTATATTATAAGTTCATAATCTTAATCTAAATATAAATAAAATATATATAGATTAAACTGAAAGTACTATTTTATTCTTAATAAATAAAACTATATAAATATTATTTAACATCCGGTACTCTAATTTTTAAGGAATTGCAGGGAGGATAGAAGGATTTTGAAGGTCCTTCTTCTTTCATCTCTTCCCTGTGCCATTAATTTCTACCCATAGATTGTTACACGGCACAGACTTCTCGACCAGAAGAAATAACCAAGAACCCTACAATTCTTCGTCAGTGACCTGCTTGCGCATGGGGAAAAGTCTGACAATGAAAGAAATTAAAGGTGGTGGACCAATGTTTCAATCAGTAACATGACATTGTTGATGTCACAAAGCACTAAAATATAAAATAATTGATCACAAGTTGCATTCGTTAAACAACCATATCAATCCAATAATTTAAGTTATTAGATGAAGTCTTAAAATATAATTTATATTATTCTTTAACACACTGTTTCAAGTAAAAGTTCTTCGGACTTAAAACTTGTACATGTCTATTTTATCTTGTACATAATTTTTATCAAATAAATAAAAATGATGAGATTCGAACTCGTGATCATTTGGTTATCAAGGCTTTGATATCATGTTAAAGAATCATCTCAATCCAATAGCTTAAGCTATTAGATGAGGTCCTATGATATTATTTATATTATTTTCTAATAAAATCATATGTTCATAATTAAGACTAGTTAGGTTAGGTTACTTGTGATATATGTTTTCTTAGAATAAAAATATTAAAAGGAAATAAATATTTAAAATAATAAAAAAATATATATAATACACAGGTAATTGGCTCTAATGAATTTAATAAACTCACCCATTTAGAGAGCACCATAAAACGAGTACCTTTTTCATCAATGGCATGACAAGACTCAAGAAGAATTTTTAGATATTCTTTCTTACTACATAACACTCCACAGGTGCAATTATGTAAGTGAGTTATATAAATATCTTGAATTATTAATTAAATATTTAGATAATCAAAGTTTATTCATCAGCTTCACCGATTTACAAACTCTCTATATTTTTCATTTTCCTCTCTTTCTTATAAATTACTCTTTCTATGTTTACTAACATAAGAATAAAAGGACCCTCTATTCTGATAAAAAATTTGTTTTACATGCAAGTTTATGAAAGTCATCCATCAACCCAGAAGACTTGTGGCCAAGCCCATCACTCCACCAATCCAAGGTCACGGTCTCAAAAGGCTCAATCCAAAGTTTCAAGTTAATTATTTCAAGATTTTCAAGTTTAAACCAAAGTTTACTCGGTGAATTCATAATAATATTAGTTCACTATTTAAAATTTTTTAAAAAGAAAATAAAATGTCATTGCTTTAAGAAAAACAACTTTAATAATCAAATTAAATTTTAACCAAAATGATAGGATCACGAGTTAATTTACAGAATCTCTTATTTAACATAGTTTAAGCCAAGTTTTAGATAAAAACGACTAGATTTCTAGTTAATGTATCCAGCCAAATTTAATAACATCTATTTAAACTAAAAATCAAATTTTAAAAAGTAAATTTTTTATAAATTTCTACCGATCGTTTCTTGTCAAATTCTTTAAGACAGAAGGCCACATAAATAAATTTTAGAAAATCTATCATAAATAAAATGTCAGATGGCCCAAGAAAAGTTCAAGAATTATTCAAGTAAATATGGTTAGCACTAATTTGCCATTTCTCCCAACAAACAGTAGTTTGTCACTGCAACTGGTCAGGATTCATACTTTCACATCTCCAAAAAAATAATTATAAACCATGGCAGTTCAAATTTTAACAGCTTATGACTGGACATAAGTTATCTTTGTGATCAATCATTAATATTAAGGAAATAGTCTGCACATCTAGCAGAATTTTCGAGCCTCCCAAAATAACTAGTAATAAACTTTAACATGTGGGTAAAATCAATTTTTTCTTGAATATAAAGACAAATATTCAACTGCTAATATTTTTTTCTGAAAAAAATTAAATTGTGTAGGGTTTTCTTAATATAACCCAATTGATTTTATTGGTAAAAAAACAACTCATACAATCCATGAAAACAATATTTGACTAAATAAAATTTCAAGGTAATATCTTTTTCTAATATTAAAACAACAACATAAGACCAAGATAATAAATTAAAATAAATTATGAAGCCTAATTCTCAATCAATCCAATATTAAAGGATGAAATTAAAAAAAATAATAAATTAAAAAAAGAACTAAAAAATAACATGAGTTTACAAATCAAACTTGCAACCCAGATCATAAGACCAAGATAACCCCATGAAAAACAATTCGAAACAAAAAATGAATTTCAATCCCCAATCTAAATCAATCCATCAAACTCAATATTAAAGGATGAGATTTAAAAAATCAATTAAAAAATAACATAAAAAACAACCTGAATCAATCCATTAAACTCATAACTCGGGTCAATGGACCAAAATAACCTTATAGAAAATAATAATAATAATAATAATTGGATTTAACTTGTCAAATCTGTGACTTTGGTCTTGAGAGGATAACCCCATAGAGAGAAAATCAAAATAACTTATAAGGCTCGATTCTAAATCACCCGCGTTAAAACTAATATTAAACAATGAAAATTTTAAAAATATTAATTAAAAAAATGACATAAAAAATAAGCCAAGTCAACTCGAGTTAACTGTTAAGCATTATTCTTAGGTCATAAGACCAAGATAACCTAATAAAAAATAAACCGAAACAAATCATGAAGCCCAATTATCAATCAAACATAATATTAATTGATGAAATTGAAAAAAAATCTATTAAAAGAGAGAGAGAGAGAAAATGAGTCAATTAGGTTAACCCGTCAAATTTGCGACTCGGGTCATAAGACAGGAACAACCCAATAAAAAGCAAGTCTAATGTCGAAAGACCTGTGACCCAGGTCATGAGACCAATATAACATCTTGGAAAGAAAATAAAAAGAAAAAATAACTTGTTTTAACTAGAGTTAAAATATCAAAACTCGTTATCTTGATCGTGAGACCAAGATATTCTCATAAGAAAGCAAATCAAAACAAATTATGAAACTCAATTCCCCATTGGCCCAATATTGAATGATAAAATTGAAAAAAATCAATTAAATAAAAAACACAAAAAACAACCCGAGTCAACTCAGATTAACCTGTTAACACTATTGTCGAGTCATGAGACCACGATAACCTAATAAAAAGTAAACAAAACAATTCATGAAATTTAATTCTCAATTAAATCAATATGAAATGATGAAATTGAAAAAAAAATAGAAAAAAAAAAATATAAGCCAACCAAGTTAACCCGTCAAACCAGATTAACTGGTTAAACTAGATTAACCCATTAAACCTGAGATCGATGTCATGAGAGTGTGATAAAAAAAAATAATATTAAAAGAAAAATTAAACAAGAAAAATTGATTGAAAAAAACAATCAAAGAAAAAAAAAAGAGCAAAGCAAAGCATTATTCCAATAAATAGTGTTTTGTAAGGAGGGGTACAGTAAAACCCCATCCTTTTTTAGTTTATAGTTAATTCTCGGATTATAAGATCAAGATAACTTAATGAAAAGTAAACAAAATAAATTATAAAATTTAATTCTTAATTAAATTAATATTAAAAAATTAAATTAAAAAAATAAAAAAATATCTAAATCAACTAGTATAATTTTTATTGAATTGTTCACGTACGCTTCCTACATAAGCAGAGTAATTAAATTGCAGAGAGCGAGAATTGAAAGTGACTTGCCTGTTTTTGCAGCGACCTTGAGCGGATGAAGCACTCCTCGGACGGCCTTTCTTTTCCTCGGCTTCTCTTTTTTTTACTTGCATGTTTTTGCTTTCTCAAGACCTAGTCCTCTCCTCCCTTCTGCTCTCTATTCTTTTTATTTTATTTTTTGGTTTTTATCTCTGTATCGTCTCTCTTTTTCGATCCCCTGTTCTTCCTTCTCTCCCACTTTTATAGAGTCAGACCTTGAGAGGGATTCTTATCCTTATATTCCCTGGGATCGTCATCTTGTGTAGAGTGAATTGGCTCCGTGTTTGGGTAGAATGGAAACACCAACAGTCCTGCCGTTGTTGGATTGTTGGTGGTGCTTATCCTCGCGTCAGGGGAGAGTTATGAGGGTGAGGGAGACCAACCAAATCCCATGGGTTCCGTGGGTAGACAATGCGGTCTTGAATTTGGCATGTGTGCGGCGATTGATATTTTCCTTTGCAGGGGGTCTCCTCTGCTTCCAGAGGAAGAAGACGATGAATGGAATTGAAAAACAGCGCCGTTTCTAGATTGGGGCGGCCGTTTTTCAATTTAGTCCTCGAGGTTTTAACATGTTTTAAACGGACCCCAGGGCTAAATTTTAAGTAGACCCCTGCATTGCGGTGCCTTTTGCACAACGGTCCTTGGACTTTATTTCTTGCAATTTAGACCTAAATCAGTTATTTTTAATATTTCTTCAATTAAGCTAATGATTTTGTTAATTAAACTAATTTTAAGTTTAATTAAGTCCTCAAACTCATCAATTTTTTCAATTTCAAGCAAAATTAAACCCCAAATTTACAATTCCTCCCTGATTGATACTCAAAAACTTCTCATTTGTATTGTTTTGATCTAAATCTTAATTTTTCTTCATTCATTCCAATTTTCCCACTTCATTTTTTTTATTTTATAAAGATAAAAATAAAAAAAAATAAATCAAAAATTAGATTATGACATAGATAAAAAGTGGATTAGTTTAAAACATTGAATTCATTAATTAGCCAAATAAATTTGATATTATTTAATTATAAAATGTCCAAAACCAAAATCTACTTGTACTAATTTAGTGATCAATCAATTTATTTACATCTTTGTATATCTTGAATGTTAACATGTTTAAAATCAATCATGGACGAATAAAAAATTGATACAACTATTTTTATTATATCTATTAAATTATTTCTTTAATGTTTGATTAGTTTCATTAAATCTTTTCAAATTCATTGATTCTGCGATTACAATGAATTGTTAGGAATTAATTCAAATTAATTTCGCACCCATTGGCCTCCTATATAAATAGGGGTTGAGAGACTTCATTTCGCTTTCTCATCTTGCTTTACTCCTGTCATTTCCTTCCTCTTGCATCAAGTTCTATTATTGTAGAGATAAAATTTCAATATGTTTTATACTTCTTGACAGAAAGCGCATTCTTTTGATCTGTTTGAAATTCATCCTTTTTTTGAGAGAAAGCGCATCCTCCTCGATGAATTTTTCAATTTTTATTTTTTTTAATTTATTTAATTTTTAATTTTATTATTTAACATTGAATTTATTGGAACTTACACTTCATAATTTGTTTTGATTTTCTTTCTATGAAGTTATTATGGTCTCATGACCAGATAAACATGTTAATTTAAGTTGACCAAAACCAATCAAATATATCGATATCTTAATAAATCATCTTGAATATTTATTTTGAGTTAAATTATATTTTTATTAACCGTCTAAGTTGTTTTTAGACCTATCAAGTAGATCAGCTCATCTCAAGTCAACCTCACATAGTTTAAAATGTAACTAAAAAAAGCATTAGCAATGTTTAAATAATTGCAAGCCAATTATCTAGTCCCCAACTATTTCATTTTGGAAGTCCTCTATTAATGCTCAAGTTAGTTTTTTTAGTTTGATTTCTAAATAAATAAGTAGGTAAAAAGATGAAGAAGATGAAAGAGGTGTTTTGCACGTTGTGTGTAGTGTAAAAATAAGGGTTCTCTCAATGTTCTTTAGCGTCCTCCAAATAAAGAGGCAAGTCCCTTTTGTGTTCCGGAGAGATGAGTGTTAGTGTAAAGATAAATGTTCTTTGTCTCTCTCAACACTAGCCACTTGCCACATACAGCATTTACCCTAGCCTCTCTTAGTTTTTTTTTCTCAGCAGTTCAACAATCAACCACCATCAACAACCCTAATTGATGACAATCTAGAGAATTTAAAAAGTCTTGAGTTAAATAATATTAGTATAAGGGGAAGGGGCTGCTAGTCAGCCTAGATAACAGAATAAGGATAATACTTTATACTTCATACTTCTGTAACAGTAATCTGATTGTTAAACACGATACAGAACATCTTTGTATGATTATTATATAGACCACACCGAAGAAACAAGCCGCAGCTTGAACTCTAAATTAGCTAAACACAAATCAGATAAAAGCAATTACTGCAAATTATCATAATGTTTGCAGACTAAACGATCATAACCACGTCTGAAAGCGCTATTATTCTATCATTTTCCCTGTATGTAAGCAGAGCATTCCACATCATATCACTCAGTATGCATTTTCAACCAAACTGGTTGATTCGGTAGAATCACCTGACAACGATGATGACTCTCCTTCAATGTTTGGTGGCGTCACATCTAGATTGAAGACAGGCTTAGGAGGCAATTGCAAATTTTCCAAATCTCCCTCAAGCATCTCCACAACATTCTTCATTGTAGGCCGATCCATGGGTTTCATTTGTATACACCACAATCCAACCATAATCATCTTCTTGACGATCTTACGTTCTTCCTCCGTGGCATCATCTCCGATTTCTATGGCCTTTCCATTAGATACTTGGTCATGAACCCAATATGGCTAGTAGATTTGACTTGAATTTTCTGCCAACGCGTTTACATTTTTCCTTTTGCCTGCCATTTCCAATAGCAGCATTCCGAAGCTATAAACATCAGCTTTATAGGAGACACGTCCAATGTTTTTGTAGAACAATTCAGGAGCCATGTATCCTATGGTGCCCCTTGCTGCAGTAAGAGATGTGATGCTGCCATTCGTTGGGTACAACCTAACGAGCCCGAAGTCAGAGACTTTTGGAGCTAAATTTTCATTAAGAAGAATGTTGTGAGGCTTGATATCAAAATGAAGTATTTGCATGTCACAACCTAAATGAAGATAGTCGATACCACAAGCCACTCCAAGGGAAATTTGATGCAGTTTTTTCCAGCTTAAAGAGATTGATCCTTCTCGAGAAAACAAGTGTCTATCAAGAGATCCATTAGGAATGAAATCATATACAAGAGCACACTTTGATCCTTCTGCGCAAAAACCAATTAGCTGCACCACATTAGTATGGTGAATCCTTCCTATGGTAGCAACTTCATTTATGAAATCCTGTCCATTAGCTTTTGATTTTCCCAACAATTTTACTGCTGCAAAACGCCCACTGCGAAGCTTTCCTTTGTAAACTGTACCAAAGCCTCCTTTACCCAATTCGTCCTTGAAACCTCTAGTAATCTTCCTGATATCTGAGTAGGAATACCTTACTGGCATCAGGTTATTTTGACTCTGTAGGAATTGTTCAACTGTATCGTATACTAATAAATGTCTCCTTCGCCATTTGTAGATCAAAAATATAATCACACATGGAGTCCCACAAACAACTTTTGGCCCATGAAGTAGCGCTGTGTAGGAAATTTCCAGAAAACAATCAAGTTTTGTGATCTTATTTGTTGTCTCCACTAGAAATTTGTTGCGAAACTAAAGAAATGAAGGAATCTCTTACCAATTAAAATGGATGTATAGTAGAGGCAAACTGCAGAAAATGGTGAACAAAATTACAATTACTATTCAAGAAACAACAATCTTTATTTCACAAATATGTCGTTTATGTTGGAATTAATTTTGAAGTCTACATTTAAAATGTTTTTTAGTTTTCCTAAACTAATATAAATATTCCTATTTTAAAACTAATATAAATAAATATTCAGAATATTGTAAGTCTAAGTCCAAGTCTAGTAGGACTTCCTCTCTTAGCAGAGTTTAGTCTAATATAAATGAGATTTGTTTTTCACCATATTTCTCATATTCCTATTTTTACTCTTCTTCTTCAAATATTTCTAACAGTTTAAAGAAACACGTAAGAATACACAAACATGGTGAGATGTAGAAAAAGAATTCGCACCTGCCACTCTGTAGAGTATAATATTTGGCCAATAGCTTTCATCTGTTGAAGCTTTAGGTTAAGAAAAGAGTTCTAATGGAATACACAATAGTAAATGCGAAAGAAAATAGAAAAGAGCGCACACAATTTAATAATGTGACTTGAACTAATTAATGTGTATCCATGGTCAAGTTAAGATGAACCAAACGTTTCACTGTGCCAATCCTGAAATTGCAAAGGACCAATGAATCTGTCCAACTACCTTAAACCACATTATAGTCAGAATTTTTACAATATGAACATGAATGAATCTCATGATCAGTCCACTATAGTAGAATCCACAGGTAATGGATGCACAGAATTTGTACATGAACATCTGGGGACAGTGCAATATTGTGATATTGCGCAGAAAAAAATGAAAATTGAAAAGTAAGCCAGAGAAAATATATGAAACCACCTCAAATCACAAGTTATTTATAGTCTTATGAATCAAATCTGACGCAACTTAATCATCAAGTGTTACATACAGTAGATGTTGTACCATGAGATATTGTGTCAATGCATTGACGATGAGCTGTTAACTTAAGTTGACCAAAATAAATCCAATATGTCGATGTCTTAATAAATCATCTTGAATATTTATTTTAAGTTAAATTATATTTTTATTAATCGTTTAGGTTGTTTTTAGACCTATCAAGTAGATCAGATCATCTCAAGTCAACCTCACATAGTTTAAAGTGTAACTAAAAAAAGCATTAGCAATGTTTAAATATTTTTTTATCTTAGAAAAAATTGATCAAATATAATGCAAGCCAATTATCTAGTCCCCAACTATTTCATTTTGGAAGTCCTCTATTAATGCTCAAGTTAGTGTTTTTAGTTTGATTAATTTCTAAATAAATAAGTAGGTAAAAAGATGAAGAAGATGAAAGAGGTGTTTTGCACGTTGTGTGTAGTGTAAAAATAAGGGTTCTCTCCAAGGTTGTCAAACTCACGAGTTAACTCGTAAAATCGTTCGATTTTACGAGTTAACTTGTATATACCGTGTACAATCGGGTTAGAAACTCGAAAACCAACGAACTCGGTCGAACTCGATCAAACTCGGTCAACTCGGTCAACTCGGACCGAGTTTACGAGTTTGACAAACTCTTCAACTCTCTGTATATTTGTTAGTTGACCAACTCTTCAACTCTCTGTTGATCTCTGTGTTCATCTCAAGCAGAAGAAAAACACCTAGGCTTGGAGGTCCAGAGAAGATTACTGGAAGCAACACGATTCCAGCTATGAGAGATGACGACGCATCGTGCCACACTGCGTGCATCGAGGTTGTTCAAAACCCTCAACATCAAGTCACTACCAAGCAGATCTAATGAGTCTTGAGTTATTACTTACAGGGAGAGTGAGAAGATACAACAGAGGGTGTGAGTGGAGTTGGGGGAGAGAAGATGAGAGACTGCATCAAGGGCAGTTGATTTCAGTGATGATGCTACAAATTTCTTTATCAAACGGTTAGTAGCTAAAGTATCTCGTGTGGCAACGTTGGGCATTGAACAATACTACAGAGAAGAAACGATGGGCTTGTTTGCTAATTGCTGCTAAACATTTAAAGTTATTCCATTTGATTGATAAATTCAGAGATGATGATGTTGGTTGTGAAAGATAAGGTAGTGGTTGTTGATTGTGGCTAAGGTGGTGATGTTGGCTGTGAATTGTGAAAGATAAAGTTTTATCATTTATGTTTTCTTTGTTGTCGTGTTGTGAGATTGGGATTTTGCCCAATCTCATTGATTTACATTGCTTTGTGAATAAAAAGCATCAATTAAGAAGGAAAGACAGAAGAAAAACATTGTGGATTTACTTTGTGAGTAAAATCTTAGAAATTGACCCTTAATTATTTTTTAAGTTTTAATTAATTTTTTAATTGTTTTAATGTATTAATATTAAAAATAAATTTTAAAAAATAAAAAATATATTATTTTAATACATTTCAAATTAAAAACACTTTAAAAAACAAGATTTATCATATTATTAAACAATCGTCAAACTCCACACTAAATTATTATTTACTATTTGATTGAAATTATTAATATATAATTAATTAAAATATTTTACTTATAATTTTATGATTTTAAGATCCAAGTTTACAATCCGAGTTTATATTATATATTCCGTGTCGTGTCAAAAAAACATTTTTGACAACCTTGGTTCTCTCAATGTTCTTTAGAGTCCTCCAAATAAAGAGGCAAGTCCCTTTTGTGTTCCGGAGAGATGAGTGTTAGTGTAAAGATAAATGTTCTTTGTCTCTCTCAACACTAGCCACTTGCCACAACCCTAATTGATGACAATCTAGAGAATTTAAAAAGTCTTGAGTTAAATAATATTAGTATAAGGGGAAGGGGCTGCTAGTCAGCCTAGATAACAGAATAAGGATAATACTTTATACTTCATACTTCTGTAACAGTAATCTGATTGTTAAACACAATACAGAACATCTTTGTATGATTATTATATAGACCACACCGAAGAAACAAGCCGCAGCTTGAACTCTAAATTAGCTAAACACAAATCAGATAAAAGCAATTACTGCAAATTATCATAATGTTTGCAGACTAAACGATCATAACCACGTTCGAAAGCGCTATTATTCTATCATTTTCCCTGCATGTAAGCAGAGCATTCCACATCATATCACTCAGTATGCATTTTCAACCAAACTGGTTGATTCGGTAGAATCACCTGACAACGATGATGACTCTCCTTCAATGTTTGGTGGCGTCACATCTAGATTGAAGACAGGCTTAGGAGGCAATTGCAAGTTTTCCAAATCTCCTTCAAGCATCTCCACAACATTCTTCATTGTAGGTCGATCCATGGGTTTCATTTGTATACACCACAATCCAACCATAATCATCTTCTTGACGATCTTACATTCTTCCTCCGTGGCATCGTCTCCGATTTCTATGGCCTTTCCATCAGATACTTGGTCATGAACCCAATATGGCCAGTAGATTTGACTTGAATTTTCTGCCAACGCGTTTACATTCTTCCTTTTGCCTGCCATTTCCAATAGCAGCATTCCGAAGCTATAAACATCAGCTTTATAGGAGACACGTCCAATGTTTTTGTAGAACAATTCAGGAGCCATGTATCCTATGGTGCCCCTTGCTGCAGTAAGAGATGTGATGCTGCCATTCGTTGGGTACAACCTAGCTAGCCCGAAGTCAGAGACTTTTGGAGTTAAATTTTCAGCAAGAAGAATGTTGTGAGGCTTGATATCAAAATGAAGTATTTGCATGTCACAGCCTAAATGAAGATAGTCGATACCACGAGCCACTCCAAGGGAAATCTGATGCAGTTTTTGCCAGCTTAAAGAGATTGATCCTTCTTGAGAAAATATGTGACTATCAAGAGATCCATTAGGCATGAAATCATATACAAAAGCACGCTTTGATCCTTCGGCGCAAAAACCGATTAGCTGCACCACATTAGTATGGTGAATCCTTCCTATGGTTGCAACTTCATTTATGAAATCCTGTCCATTAGCTTTCGATTTTCCCAACAATTTCACTGCTGCAAAACGCCCACTGCGAAGCTTTCCTTTGTAGACTGTACCAAAGCCTCCTTCACCCAATTCGTCCTTGAAACCTCTAGTAATCTTCCTGATATCTGAGTAGGAATACCTTACTGGCATAAGGTTATTCTGACTTTGTAAAAATTGTTCAACTATATCGTATACTGATAAATGTCTCCTTCGCCATTTGTAGATCAAAAATATAGTCACACATGGAGTCCCACAAACAACTATTAGCCCATGAAGTAGCGCTGTTTTGGAAATTTCCAGAAAACAATCAAGTTTTGTGATCTTATTTGTTGTCTCCACTAGAAATTTGTTAAAGAAATGAAGGAATCTCTTACCAATTGAAATGGATATATAGATATAGAGGGGAGCTGCAGAAAATGGTGAACAAAATTACAATTACTATTCAAGAAACAACGATCCTTATTTCACAAATAAGTCGTTTGAAGAAACACTTAAGAATACACAAACAAGGTGAGATGCAGAAAGAGAATTCGCACCTATCACTGCGTCGAGTAGATTTTCCCAGAAGCTTTCATCAAAATCTGTCGAGAATTTAGGTTTAAAAAGAGTTCTAATGGTATACGCAACAGTAAATGCGAAAGAAAATAGATAAGAGCACACACAATTTAATTAATAATGTGACTTGAACTAATTAATGTGTATCCATGATCAAGTTAAGATGAACCAAACGTTTCACTGTGTCAAAATTATCTGTTGAAGCTTTAGGTTAAGAAACGAGTTCTAATGGTATACGCAATAGTAAATGCAAAAGAAAATAGAAAAGAGCGCACACAATTTAATAATGTGACTTGAGCTAATTAATGTGTATCCATGTTCAAGTTAAGATGAACCAAACGTTTCACTGTGTCAATCCTGAAATTGCAAAAGACCAATGAATCTGTCCAACTACCTTAAACCACATTATGAACATGAATGAATCTTATGATCAGTCCGCTATAGTAGAATCCACAGGTAATGGATGCACAGAATTTGTACATCAGGGGACAGTCCAGTATATTGTGCTAATACCCAAAAAAAAAATGAAAATTGAAAAGGAAGCCAGAGAAAATATATATATATGAAACCACCTCAAATCACAAGTTATATACGGCCTTATGAATCAAAGTGTTACATACCAATGCATTGACGACGGTCTGAGCTGTCGATGTAGCAACCCAATGTGCAATTTTCACAGTTGATGTTGTACCATGAAAGCTCAAACCCATATGCCAGGTCACTGCGTATTTCTTCAAAGGACTTGTCAGTGTAGTTCTTCTTTGGAAGCAAAAATATTTTCTCTATGGTGCACAGTTCCATCAAATCCGAGGCAGTCATGCCCCCAAGAGTCACATAATTCGAACGAGTCACAAGAGTAGAGTTGGAACAATTTACTGATCCATAGTTAAGGCCGTAGGGAGCCGTGTCCACATAGAGAGTTGAATTCACCGTATTTTCACAGCTCATGAAAATCATAGGCTGTGATAGTGTAGGTAACCAGACCCCCCGATAGTACACGGAACCTTCATTCACTCCTGGCGGCACCTCCTTGTAGTTATACGATGTGTACGGATCTCCGTCACTGAAGTTGGCACGTGTCAAAGAATAACGAGGGATGGAGCAATTATCTTGTACACCAGCATCTACCACTCGGATTGTGAAGTTGCCGTAGTCGATTGCCTGCACGTAGTATTTACCTGAATACAAATATAATACTGTAGAAATATTGTTCTCGCAAATCAGAGTATAATTATAGTTTCCGCAGCTTTGTAGATCAGTGTCTAGTCTGAAAGGGAAGCTTATGTTTTGGATATTGCCGCATGAAGAAGGAGCACAATGAGCAGTGATGGTGCTAGAATGGCAAGTTTGGAAGACTAATAGCTGTAAAAGAAAAGCTATGTAGCAAGTAAAAAGGACGTTCATTCCTCTAAACATGGGGAAGGCTGAAGTGATACACAATTTTGCATAAACTATTCTTCTTTTTTCTCCAACAAAAACTATTGAATTTCGGAGTGGAAGCTACTGATAATGCAATGAAAGGTGAAGGAGAACACCCCTACCTGGTCGTCCTTTGAAATGTCAGAGTCATCGGATAGGAATAGTAGCAAAGCAGACAGTGAGTTATTGATCCACCATTCAGCACTACTTCACAGACGAAGATAATTTCCCACCTCCTTCGAAATGTCAGAATCATTAACTTTGAAAAGTCAAAAAAAAAAAAAAGTCATCAACTGTCAATACCACAAACAACGACATCCAGCGAGCCTGATATTTTTCTTGGAGCATCTCGTCAAAAACCAAAACACCCAATCCAGTCCAAATCCATGAGATATTCTAAGATATGCTTCCTTCGGTTGTAAGGGAAAGATAGTTAAAATGCTGAAAGTAAACTAATTTCTAGAAATTAATTGAACCGCCCGACTAGTTGAGACAAAGCAACCAGGTTAAAAAAGTTGAAGTAGTCTTTTACATAATTATGGTAATTTCATATAAATTATCAATAATTCTCATTGGTAATAATCACTCAATTTATTCATTTGCTTGATTCTTTTAACATTAATTAAATAGGAAAAAAACTAATGAAGAAAAAGAAAAAAAATCTGAATTAACTGGGTTAACCCTTCAAACCAGGTTAACCCGTCAAATCTGGAATTCATGTTGTCGCACCCCAAAAAAAATCAACAAATTTTTATTTTAAAATCTGTTTTGCGACATTCGACTGGCGACTTTTGTTTTGTTTTGTTTTTGCTGATTTGGTTCTTTGGAGTCGCCACCTAGTATTTTGGTCACTAGGAACCCTAACTGGTCTTTCAAAGATTCTAAGGTAAGGGACTGGTTGCGTAAAGGAAAGGTATTAGCACCCCTATTACGCCCTACCTAAGGTAAGCTGCTTGGTGTTTGGTTTGTTTTATAATTGCTATGGTGTTGGTATTTTCTAAGCTCGTCAATTGATTTTGGATAGAAATCTAAGGAGATTCCATGTGCTTTGAAAGCTCATTTTTCCCTTAGTATTTCAAAAGTTTGCGACTCATAAATCGTGGAATAATAAATAAAAAAAAAAAAAATTTTGAAATGTCCTCGATTATAATCAAGGCTTCTTTCAAGAATGTGTGCGGATTTATTACTCCCAATAATATTTTGGATATTCATCCTTTTAAGGATTTCTTTATCCAAACATTAGCGGTAAATAATAAATAAATTCCTTTTCCAAAAATAAGATTTTTATAGTTTTTGGAATATTGGCCAATACCCTTTGGAATTTTACAAACACGTTGTAAAATCCAGAAATGCAAGAAAATAATTTGTGTTTAAGAAATCTATGCGAAAACACACTTTCGAAGCTTCCAATATATTTTTTTATAAAAAGAACTTTGAAAACATGTTAGAGTATTGGCCGTATGCAACATGCAAGAAAAATATTTTTTTTTTAAAACAAAATTTTTTTCTGACGAAATCGGGTATTTTTAATACTGAATTTGTATCTCCACAAAATAAAAATACAAACTAATATTAAGTCATAAAACAAATATGGGGAAAAATCCATAATATTTTTTAAGGAATTTTAGAAAATTTTGAAAGTAAAAAAAAAATTTTATCTTTGAAAATTTCGGATGTCTTGACGAAAATCAGATATTTTAAATACTGAATTTAGACCTCCACAGTAAAAAAAAATACAAACCCCCTTAAAATATATATATATATATGAAAGGAAAATAACAACATTTTTTTTTTGATTTTTTTTGATTTTTTATAAATATTTTTTATATATATAACATATACACACATATATATATATATAATATAATAATATAATATAATTATATATTAATTATTAAGGGGCTGGGCCGGCCCAACTAACTGGGTCGGGCTCAGCCCCACAAGTCATTGGGCCGGGATCGGCCCAAGAAAGGACTGGGCCGATCTCGGCCCAAGACAAAATAACTGGGCCGATTTCGGCCCAAGAAGTGACTGGGCCGATCTCGGGCCAAGACATAACTTGGTCTGGGCCGGACCCGGCCCAGACCACCGGGTTAGGCCAGAATCCTTCTGGCCCATATGCATGTTTCTGGGCCAGAACCCGTCTGGCCCAGAAGAGGAAACAGAACGGGGGGAATTAATTTCCCCCCCGTCCCCTGCATGCAGAACAATTCTGCATGCAGGGGACGAAACCTAAAGAAGAATAGAAAACAAAATGCAGAGGAGAGAGCGTACCTGGCGGGGCTGGAGACGGTGGTTTGCTGGCGGGGCTACGGTGGCGTGGCTCGTGGACGGCGGCTCCGGGCGGCGTTGCTGCTGTTTCTAACAGTGGCGAAAAATTCTTCTTCCTCCCCTCTCCTTCGTTTTTTTTTCGTTCTCAGTGGCTGTCTGTTCTTGGTTTTGTTTTGGTTTTTTTGGTTTCGGTTTCCTTCTTCTCGGTTTGTTTCTGTTCTTCTCTATCTCTCTTCGGGTCGCTCTCTCTCTCCTTCTCTTCGGGTCGTCCTCTCTCTCCTTCGGTTCGTCCTCTATTTATAAGGAAAAAAAAGGACCGGCGTGCCATTTGTTAGTGCGCCTTCAATCACGCAACGGCTGGTCAGCCATTGGCGCTTTCGGTGGTGGTGGTGGGGGCGAGGAGAGAGAGGCGGGAAGGTTTTCAAATTTGTAGCCTTCTGTTGCTGCTAAACCGGGGGGAAGGAAGAAGATGAACAGTGTCGTTCAAAACGACACCGTTCTGGTCTTCCTTTTTTTTTTTATATATATGAAACGGCGTCGTTTTGGATAAAACGCGCCGTTTCATTTAAATGGCCAAACTTCAAATCAGTCCTTCAAATTCGGTCTCCGCCCCTCTTGTTGGCCGCCTTTTTCACTTTGGTCCTTGGCCTCTGATTTATGCAATTGAGCCCTCAATTGATTAATAAACTTTTAATTTCTTCAATTAGGCCCCTGAACCGAATAATTACAGCCCCTCCAATTATGCGCCTCTTCCAATTTGGTCCCTGGTTTCGGATTTTCTTAATTAAGTCCCTAATTGGCCATTAAACTTCAATATTTATGCAATTAAGCCCCTGATTTGACCCAATAAATTCCTAAAAAATATATTTTGGCCCCAGAACTTAAATTTCTTCTAATTAAAGCCCAAATTGACTTAAAAATTAATTTTTCTTGCAATCAAATCTCCTATAAATTCAAATAAAAATCCAATTAAATCCATAAAAATCCAATTAAGTCCATAAACATCCAAATTTGGGCTTTTCTCCTCAAAATTCAAATTTTCCTTCTTAATAGGGCTTTCATCCTTCAAGAATATATTGTCAAAAATTCAATCCTTGTGTTTTTAAATTCCTTGACCAGAAAAAAAAAATCTGGGTTAACCCATCAAACCCAGAATCTGTATCATAAAAATTTAATAACTAAATAGAAAAGAATTTAACATTAACAAAAATTTTTTTAAAAAACATTCATTAAAAAAAACAAAGAAAAGAAACAGCTTAAAAAAAACAAAGAAAAAAGAAAAAAAACAACTTAAAAAAACAAAATAAAAAGCAAAAAAGAAATAGAAGAAGACAGCTCAATATTTCACTGTAAACTTGTACAGTAAAACATTATGCAGTTTTAGTTATTGTTATAATTGATTTGGATTTTGGGTACATAAATAATGTAATTTTTCATAATAGCCGATTTGGAACTTGTATATGAGTTTGGATTCCTCCTTTTTTTACATTGACGATGAGAAAGTATTTTTTCTAGCATTCTTTTTGGTATAACGAAGTTGCGTTTTTTAGTTCCTTTTCCTTTTATCTCGGCCAACTATCTTTCTTTTTCTTTTTTCTTCTTCTTTTTTTGTCTTGTTGCACAAGTCAAGTTGTCCTAACAAATTCAAATATATATGTTATTCTCTAAAATAAATTTATATATGCAGTGTGATATTTTTTTTCCTGGCCAATACATATATAGAATTTAGAGAAATTAATAGAAGCACACATAACCAAACCTAATTAGAGCATAGACCCAGCAAACAAATTTAGATTTCTGTTTCCTTTTCTCTTGTTAATGGTATGTAACTTTTTATGAAGAAAAGAATTAATAACACAATTTAAATATAATGCATTCAAATATACATGTTGAGAATTTCGCATCCATCATGACTCCTAGTCCCTTCTGGCATAAGCATTAAGAGGGCGACCATTTAATTAAAATTCATTTCATAGAATCTAGTTTTTCTGCCAGTTCTAGATTTCCAAATTCAACATGTTACCATATGCCTATTCATATTAGTTGTGAATGCTATGTCAACAGAGAGATTATTGCTAGAGGTGAGCATATTAACCCGATTCTTGCTAGAGGTGAGCATGGTAACCCGATTATCTTGAATATTTCTAAACATTGAGCTAAAATTGACCGAACAAAATGGTTTTCTAATTATTTTTTTTAAATGATACAATTTTTTAAAAAATTGTATTAACTCAGACTTTTAGCCAAGTCAACTCTAGTGTCGCGCGCGTCTTATAAATATACAATTGTCCCAATAACATAAAATAAAATGAATGGGTCCTCATGTGAAGTTTCGCGTAGGAGAGCTACAATCTCGTGTAACCTCCTCTAGTCTAATGACAAAAATATGGACCGTTTCGTTCACGGTATCTCGAGCAAGACAACAGGAAAGAGCCCTTTACTTTTCTTTCCTCCTTCTCAACTGATAGCGAGTTGGCCAAGTAGACAAACAGGACTTAAATACTGCTTGAGAGGTTAAAGGACTTGTCAAAGCCCCATTATTTTCGTTTCCTTCTCAGACACTTAAGTCATTGTTGGAAACTTTGGTCCGTCACTCGAAGTTTCACATAACAAGACTTTCCTCCTCAACCACCCTGCTCACAATGATACCCTCCTCACAATGATGAGTTGGAGTAAACGGAATGGAATTGATAACCTTGATTTACATACCAAGACCTTTCCCCTCAACCACCCTCGTGTCAATGACAATGAATTATACACTTCTTAGTTATTTGTTGTTGAGAATTTTGCATCCATCACAACTCCAAGTCCTTTTTGGCATAGGATAAATTAGGAAATTAGAACACAAATTAAAATAAATGATGAAATGACACAAAAGCAAAAAAAAATTGTGAAATAGCACACTTCACCTTATTGCCCTTCAAAAACATGATATTTATTAAATGTCGCTATTCCAAAGCACGACAAAATAGTTGTCACACTTCAGAATAGCAACATTTAGTAGATGTCGCGCTTCTTAAGCAAATGTTATGCTTCTGAAGCATAACAAGATAGTTTTCATGCTCAACTGATCAACCGGTTCATAATGGTTGGTAACACTAGTTGACCGGTTCTAAAAATAACAAGAAAAATTACAAAATCATCAAAATCAAGGGTCCTCAGTGAGATTTTTTATGTCCAAAGATCAAATGGTTCACGTAGCACAGTAAGGTTACCTTAGGTAAAATGGCCTCCAAAATATCCTATAAAAATTTGAGCACGATGAAACAATCAAATAAAAAATTATGGCCCTTTTGAGTTGTTATTCTGGTCTGGCATGACTACACCTCCTCTTGGGTTTAACATGTCTCACTAGTCCATAAATACAACCATCCATGTAATTTGTTCGAAGTAGATCCTCATTGAGTTATAGCAAACCCACATCTAACTACTAGAATCACTCATTATCATAAGCCCAATTACAATAACATTTTGAGATTTTTTAGTCTACAAATTGAATAGAGATTTATATTTTAACTCATAAAACATATTTGGAAAAAACAAAATTATAAAATTATCGTTTTTGTGTGAAACAATCAACCGGTTAATATAACTGAATCAAACCGGTCGGCTAGTAAATTGGAGTTTCATATTGTCATGCTTCAGAATAACAACATTTACTAAATGTCGCTATTCTAAAGACGGACAACTACTTGCCATGTGTTGGAATAACGATATTTAGTAAATATCATGTTTTTGAAGCGTGACAAGTTGAAAGTAAATTATTTTGTTAAATCTTTCTCAAACAGTGTTATTCCCTTAAATTTTTATATTTACTCTACTAATTTGACAAAAAAAAAAAGAAACAATCTTTTGGCATAAGTGCGATCATGTAATTAAAATTCATATGATAGAATCTAGTTTTTGTTTTTGCTAATTCTAGGTTTCCAAATCAAACATATTACCATATACAATGCGAATACTATGTAAATAGAGAGATTATTATTATTAGGGATGAGAACATTAATCATAGAAATTGACCCAAAATTAACCAAACAGTTTTTTGAATTTTTAATTTTTTTTTGTAAGAAAAATTAAAAACGTTTCAGTTGAATTTCAATTTTAAATCTTTTTTAAAAATCAATCCAAACCAAATAAAAAAAAACTTATTAGAAACTAAAGGTATGTTATAAGCTCAAAACTCATTAAATTAGGTAGTGTTTGGTATTGTGGTAGTGATTTTTTTCAAAGTATTTTTTACTTAGAATGTATCAAAATAATTTTTTATTTTTAAAAATTTATTTGTAATATTAGCACATTAAAACAATCCAGAAACACAAAAACTTAATTTAAAAAATATTTTTTATATATATAAAATATGATGAGGCGGTGTAAACAAGTGCCCCTAAAACTTGTAAAAATTGCTCAACCAAAGGTCCATTAACTCAAAAAAAAAAAAACAAATACCAATTAATTTGGTTCTTTTATTTGATTCAATTCAAAAAACAATTAACAAAAATTGGTTCTGTTATATATTTTTTTATCCAAACCAAACCGTTTGAACTAAATATTTTTTTTAAAAAAACTTCGGTTATATATATATTTTTATCCAAACCAAACCGTTTGAAATAATGCTCACCCCTAAATAAAACGGAATAATTGGATCCCACATGTTTGTGATTGGAGGAATGTCAAAGGGACGAGCATCACACTAGATCGATGGAGTAAATAAATTATCATGCAAGGACGCGTGTACTACAGTACTCGCCCATCTAAGGACTACATGAGTTTTCTGAAAGGCCTAAACTATATCAGCACATGCAGATAAAATCTTAGGAGGAGTGTGGAGATGATGAATTATTCATCAGAAATGGTTACGTGTTTGTTCTTCTTTTTCTTTTTCTTCCTTGCAGGCCATGGAGCAAGCTTGAATAGCACAGAATCATGTGGAAACCGTGGCCCTGACATCCGATTTCCTTTCCGAAACATGGACAAACAACCAGACCACTGTGGCTGTCCTGGGTTTGATCTATCCTGCTCAGAGGACAACAGCACAGTGCTTAAGCTGCCAACTGGATTGAGTCTCCACATCGAAAGAATTGACTATAGACATCAACGTATTTATGCAAGGGATCCTCAAGGTTGCTTTCCAAGGCAACGTTTAAACTTCAGTTTAGGGGCTTCTCCCTTCCAAATTATGAACGATTGGCTGCATAATCGGACCTTGTTCAATTGTTCTAGTGAGAAAAGGTCTCCTCCGTACATGTATAAAATCCCATGTCTGAGTACTTTTAAGCATGAAGTTTATGCCGTTAGACCAAGTATTCTCATCAGTGACTCTGATTTGTTATCTTGTACCAAGATGTACAACATTTATGAAATTCCATATAGTATGATGCAGGAAGAAAATTATGTTCTTACTATGTCTTGGTCCAATCCAATTACTTGTGGATCTTCTGAAACTGAATGCTACAGCATTCTTCCGCACACTAAAGGTATGTTTTTGTATCTTTCTTCCTTTTTTTCAAATTAATAATTGGCATTTGAATATGTAAATAACAAAACACTAGAGAAACTCTTTTCGTCTTTGTTGCTTTCGTGATTTTACCAATTGCCTAAAAGGGAGAAGCTAATAAGTATTCAATTCCTTACAGATCTAGATGTGCGGCGAAAGCTACGGATTGCTGGTTAGTAGTCTGCTCAAATCTCCATCTCAATTTTACACTTGGTTCAATACATCACTTCCCAAAAAAAAAAAAAAAAAAGAGTTTCCTGACTCAGAATGTTGATATGCAGGTGTGATTTTAGGATTCTTCCTTTTTGCAATAGTGATTATTGCACTCTACCGCGCCTATAGCAACGATAAAACACAAAGAGAATATCAAGCCAGGGTTGAAATGTTTTGGATGATTACAGATCACTGAATCCCACTAGGTACTCCTACGCTGATCTCAAGAGGATCACAAATCAATTCGGTGATGAATTGGGCCAAGGAGCTTATGGAACCGTGTTCAAAGGAAAGCTAACCAATGAAATTGATGTAGCTGTGAAGCTCCTCAATAATTCCATAGGAAAAGGGGAGGAATTCATCAATGAAGTGGGAACAATGGCAAGGATCCACCATGTCAATGTTGTTCGCTTGATCGGTTTCTGTGCTGATGGATTTAGACGAGCTCTGGTTTATGAGTACTTGCCAAATGGTTCATTACAGAAGTTCATAACCTCAGCAGACTCAAGGAACCATTTCCTTGGCTGGGAAAGGTTGAATCGTGTTGCTCTAGGCATAGCCAAGGGGATTGAATATCTTCACCAGGGGTGCGATCAAAGAATCCTCCATTTTGATATCAAACCACAGAATATCCTGCTTGACAACGAATTCAATCCCAAAATCGCCGATTTTGGGATGGCTAAGTTGTGTTCCAAGGATAAAAGTGCCATATCCATGACGACTGCTAGGGGGACTGTTGGCTACATTGCCCCGGAAGTGTTCTCGAGGAACTTCGGGAATGTTTCCTATAAATCAGATGTTTACAGCTTTGGCATGTTAGTGTTGGAAATGGTTGGAGGAAGGAAGAACGTCGATGATACAGCAGAAAATGGCGACCAGATATACTTCCCGGAATGGATTTATAATCTCTTAGAAAAGGAAGAAGACCTGCGGTTTCATATCGATGGAGAAGAAGATGCTAGAATTGCGAAGAAACTAGCAATTGTGGGGCTATGGTGCATTCAGTGGAACCCAGCAGAGCGTCCTTCCATGAAAACTGTTGTCCAGATGCTTGAAGGGGAAGGAGAAAACTTAACAAAGCCTCCTGATCCTTTTAGCTCCTCTGTCCCTAAGAGAACCAGTGCAGGCCGCATGCCAGCGAGACGCCTTCACCAAGAGTTGGCAGCCATCTCAGAAATAGAGTGATCAGAAATTTACTCTTTTCAGTAATGACATATTAGTGAGCAATAATGAAGGAAATTGTTGTGAGTTAGGTTCATGGATTATGTGTAAGGTTATTGGTTTAGTACTAGCTTCTTCTTCTTCTTCTTCTTTCCTGTCGATGTACCTTCTAAGTTCTTTTTTTTTTGGTAACCGGGGTGTTCGGGCCAGCTTGCGCGCACCACAACTAATCTCTGGGCCCACTAAACATCCTGCAAGCCCAGTGAGCAGGTAAGGCACCGCAGGGGTGACAGGGGTACACTTTTAAGGTTCGAACCCGGGACGTTCGCAAGAATGAACTTGCAGTTTACCACAGCAGCTAAGCCCTCAAGTGTTAAGTTCTTAATTACTAAAGCAGTGTCAATTCACAGATTGAGATGTATCAAATCAACAAATTAAACTTGGCAGTCATTTTTTATAGATAATTTTTCAAATCCAACCCATTATTCATCATATTCAGGCAATCCAGCCTAACCTCCTTCAATTGCGAAGAAAATCAATGTAACTGAGAAGTTATTTTATTTGTTTATTTATTTATTTAATATACTTGAACTTGGTAGTGTACATAAACTCGGCAGTCATTTTTTATAGATGAGTTTTTTTTATGTATCTTGCATAAATGAAAAGGTGTTTTGTTAAAATTTGTTTTCTTTAATATAATTTAAACAAATTATGAATAAATAAGAAATTAATCTAAAATAATTTTTGATTTTTTTATTTAAAGAGTAAAAAATTATTAATAATAAGAATTCTTTAATCTTTTTAACCGTGAAAAGAAGTTGACTATCGAGCATTGTAAATAGAATTCCTAGAGATATCATGTGCGTCCATCCTCCTGTCATTTCTTTTATTTACCACTTCTACCCTTTAATATGGACATCTTTCTTGACAAGCACCCCGTGATAGATTGCTACAAGCTTCTCGACAAGAAGAAATAACCCTACAAATATTCTTAATCGTTGACCTGAGGGCGCATGGGGGAAAAGTCTTTGCCATGAAAGAAACTAAGAGTGTGGACCAATGTTTCAATCAGCAACAAAACACTGAAATATAAAATAATTGACAACAAATTATTTTAATGAGTATGTGACATGGGATGGGATAAGATGATATGTTTACAGGTAATACTAGCTGCGATACGCTATAACGCTAAGGTTTATTTGTTTTAGCATAAAAATATTGAAAAAAAATAAATACTTAAAAAATATATAATAAATAGGGAATTGGCTCTAATGAGTTCAATTCACTCGGTTAATTTAAATAATAACATGAATCATATCTATCTCTTTAAAAATTAAACACATCAAATGTTATTTAAAAATAATCACAATATAATTAAAATATAAACCCAAAATTTATTTTATAAAATACACACAAATAATGATTTATTTAAAAAGAAAAAATTAAAATTAAAAAAATAATAATAAAAAAATCAGGCCAGTTGTTGTTAGGCCTAGCAAGCGAAGGCCAACGTCTTGCCCAATAAAGCAATGGTTAGCGCGCGAGATTTTATTTTTTAAAACAAATTGTATGTAAGGGGCTGGAAAAATGACGCATCCTCTATGCAACCCAGAATTCAGCCATTGTGGCTGAAAAAATACGGTCTTTTGTTTTTTTTATTTAAAAACTAATTTTCAATCTATTTTTTACCCAAAACACCTAGAAAAGACCCTAGAGACCTTGTTAAGTTAATTCATGGCCACCAAAAACCCCTACAAACCACCCTAAAACACCTATAAAAGACGCTATAGACCATTGTTAAGTTACTCTTTTCATTAGTAACATATTAGTGAGCAATAATGAAGGAAAATGTTGTGACCTATGAGATACGTTCATGGATTATGTGTAAACTTATTGGTTTAGTACGAGCTTCTTCTTCTTCTTCTTTTCTGTTAATTCACAGATTGAGATGTATCAAATCAACAAATTAAACTGTGTAAATAATTTTGCAAATCCAACCCTTTATTCATCATATTTAGGCAATCCAGTCTAACTTACTTCAATCGCGAAGAAAATCGTTGTAGCACATCATTTGGAAGGAATTGCAGGGAGGATAGAAGGATTTTGATGGATAGGTTTGCATTCATCCTTCTTCTTTCATCTCTTCCCTTTGCTATTAATTTGAATTATTATAAAAATCATATTATTTATAACACCAAATGTAATAATATTGTACAGATTAATACTATTAATTATACTAAAAAATAATATTAATAGAACAAATAATAATAATTTTGAGATCAACATTATTAATTATACTAAAAATACTAAAAGTATAGGCAGCCCAAGCGCCACGTAGTGCTTGTCCTACACCCAAGAGGAAGCAGACCAAGCGCCAGGTGACGCTGTGTTTGCCCAGCTCGAGGCAGGCAGCCCAAGCATCACATGTGTGTAGCCTCAGGGGGCGCGCTTCCAGCCTGACGCTTAGGGCATGCAGGTTGCATCCTCCCCACATGCCCCCACCATCAGTGCAGTCTATAGTAAAAGCACTCACAGTACATAGTAGTTTTGCTACAATGCAACATAGTGAAATCCACACTTAATTCACTTACAGTATGCAACATAGTGAAATCCACACTTAATTCACTTACAGTGAACAATATTACACGCTATAATGAAATATTAATCAGTTTTAGTTATAGTTAATCACATAGAGAGATTATTGCTAGAGGTGAGCATATTAACCCAATTATCTTGAATATTTCTAAACATTGAGCTAAAATTGACCGAACAAAATGGTTTTATAATTTTTTATGATAATTCCAGTTAGAAAAAAAAAATGATCTGCTAATAATTTTTTAAATGATACAATTTTTTTTTTAAAAAAATGGATTAATTCGTGCTTTTAGCCAAGTCAACTCTAGTGTCGGGTCTTATAAATATACAATTGTCCCAGTAACATATGAACACAGAAAAATAAAATGAATTGGTCCCCATTTGAAGTTTCGCACAGGCGAGCTACATTCTCGTGTCACCTCGATTCAGTGTGTCCGTCACTCGAAGTTTCGCATAACAAGACTTTTCCCGTCAACAACCCTCCTTTGAATGACGAGGGGGAGTTAACGGGAAAATTTAAAAAGGTTTCGGTTGAGTTTCAATTTTAATTTTCTTTTAAAAATAAATCCAAACCCAATTATATCAATCTGAATTAAACCAGACCAAATAAAAAAAAACTTATTAAAAACTAAAGGTATCTTATAAACTAAAATCTCATTAAATTAAAATAATGTTTGATATTGTGGTAATAATTATTTTTTAAAATATTTTTTGTTTGGAAAAGCATCAATAATATATATATTTTTTAAAAAATTTATTTTTGATATCAGAATATTAAAACAATTCAAAAATATTAAAAAATTATTTAAAAAAATATGGTGTACCCGCGTAAACAAATAACCTCTAAAACTAGTCAAAATTACTCAACTAAAGGTCCATTAACTAATTTTTTTTAAAATCAAACTAAAGCAATTAATTTGGTTCTTTTATTTTATTCAATTCAAATTTATTTTAACAAAAATTTGTTTATGTTATATATTATTTTATCCAAACCAAACCATTTTAAACTAATTTTTTTTTAAATTGCCTTGGTTATATATTTTTTTTTATCCAAAACCAAACCGTTTGAAATAATGCTCGCCCCTAATTATTATCGTGTATTTAGTGCAATGCTTGCTCACTCACATCTAGTATTCCCATCAGTGACTCTGATTTGTTATCTTGTACCAAGATGCACAACATTTATGGAATTCCAGATAGTATGTTGCTTGCAGAAAATTATGTTCTTAGTCCAATCCAACTTGTGGATCTTCAAGGTTACTACTACAGGGTCAATTCAACCCTTTATCTGGAAATTAAATTGTGTAAATAATTTTACAAATCCAACCCTTTATATTCATGTTTTTTTTTATGTTTATAATTTATAGGAATTTAAGCAAAATAAAAGATGCTTTAGATTCCATTAGCCACTTGATAAGATTGACCTAATTTTATATTTAAAATATTTTTGTTAAAACATTTTACTTTCATAATATTTTGATATTTCGTTTAAGTTGAATTACTTTAAGTTAAAGATCTATTTAATCTTGACTATTTAGAAATATTTTAAATTTTGAAATTATATTTATTTGGTATTGTGTTTGTATTGCATAATTTATAATTAATTTATCTTGAATTAAAATTATGTTTGTTGAATATATATATATATATATATATATATATGAATTGTAAACACTCCGAAATTGAAACATTTCATTTCAATTGAAAAAACAAAATACCTATCGAAACGAAATTGACAACCTTGATTTTTATAGATAATACTAATTAGGTGGCTGTGATACGCCAAGGTTTTTTTTTTTTTAGCATAAAGCTATTAAATATAAGACCTGGAAATGTGTTATTTTAATATCAAAATGGCAACTTGAATTGTCGCACCCCAAAAAAATCCACGCGCGGCATCGGCTGGCGATTTTTTGCTTTTTGCGTTTGCTTTGAATTGGTTCGTTGGAGTCGCCACCTAGTAATTCATTGAGGGCTACTAGGAAACCTGATGTACTGGTCTTGTCAGAGATCGCGGGTAAGGGACTGGTTGTGGTTAGGGAAGGTATTAGCACCCCTAACGCTTTGTGTTCTGATGTAAGCTGCTTTGTGTTCTGATGTGGTTTGAAAATTTAAAATATTAATTAAATTCTAAGGCTTGAATAAATCAGTTATTAAATCCCCGAATATATGTAAAAACTTGTTCTTACATTTTTGTGGAAAATACAACTTGATTTTATTTGTTCTTGAGATATTTAACCATATTTAAATTAACAATTAATTCTTTTTGTCCTTTTTTTATTTTTTATAATTCAATAACATAAACAAAAATACAAACACACACATTCACATTTCACTGTTTTTGTTTCTTTTCTTTTCTTTTCTTTTTCTTTCTTTTCTTTTTCTTTTCTTTTACATCCACAATACAAATACAAATACAAATACAAAAAAAACTAAATAAAAATTACATTAAATAATCCAAATTTACAAAATAGTCCCCCAAAACTCCAGGAATTGCAGAGGAACACTTCTGGAATCGCAGCAACAGTGGCGACGCGTCCTCCCACGCGCCATCGCCACTGGCGTCGCGTCTCACGCGCCGCTGCTGAAAACTAAAAAAACAGGGGGCCTGGCATGTCTTCTTCCCCCCTGTCTTCCCACGCCGGCGGTGGGAGTCACCGTCACCTGCAAAGACCCAAATATACACACAAGGCAGTTGATTTTAAACTTTTTCTTCCTTGTTTTCGGATCTGTTCTCGGGTTCCATTTTTTCTTCTTCTTCGGAGATGGTTCTGCTGTGAAGGAGACCCCTTTGCTTTGGATCTTCTATGAACGAGGCTTACTCCATGGTGGCCGATTTGGCGGCTAGAAGGTGTGACGGCCGAGAGGGGTGGCGCTGCTGGGGAAGATGACATCTAAATAAATAGGAGCGGCGGTGGCTCCTTTGGCCGTGTGTGGCTGGAAATGGCTGGGACTATGGAGGCAACAACCGACCTCTGTTTCTGGGAGAACCGAGAGAGGGAGGCTGTGGATTGGTGGAGGCTGGAGACGGCGCCGAAGGAGATGACGAAGATTGCTGGAGGTAGTGAGCTGGGTCTGTGGAGATGGGGGGAACGACTATGCTCGTTCTCTGGTTGGGGAGATGAGGATGTGCTGCGGTGGGGTCTGTCGGTGGAGACCGGTCTTGGCGGGATGATCGGCTGTTGGCTAACCGGCTGGGGAAGAGGAAGAAAGTAGGGGCCAAGACGTGAGCGGCCGAGGGAGAAGGGAAGGTCGTCGGCTGAGGGAAAAGAGAAAAAATCAGAAGGTGAGGGGCGGCTGCAGAAGGAAATGGGGTTCAACTCATTTTGGATTTTTGGCCGAGAGGAAGACTAAGGAGGCGGGGAGAGGGCTGCCTTGGCTTCTCTGGTTTCGGCCTTGAAAATGAGCGAAAAATGGGGAAAAAAAAATGGTGATGGCTGTCGCACCCTAAAAAAATAAAATTTTGTTTTGCGACATTCGACTGGCGACTTTCGTTTTGTTTTACTGATTTGGTTCTTTGGAGTCGCCACCTAGTATTTTGGTTACTAGGAACCCTAACTGGTCTTTCAGAAATTCTAAGGCAAGGGACTGGTTGCGTAAAGGGAAGGTATCAGCACCCCTAATACGCCCTACCTAAGGTAAGCTGCTTGGTGTTTGGTTTGCTCTTATAATATATGGTGTTGGTGTTTTCTAGTCTCGTCAATTGATTTTGGATAGAAATCTAAGGAGATTCCATGTGCTTTGAAAGCTCATTTTCCCCTTAGTATTTCAAAAGTTTGCGACTCGTAAATCGTGGAGTAAAAAAATTAAAATTTTGAAATGTCCTCGATTATAATCAAGGCTTCTTTCAAGAATGTGTGCGGATTTATTATTCCCAATAATATTTTGAATATTCATCCTTTTAAGGATTTCTTTATCCAAACATTAGCAGTAAATAATAAATGGATTTCCTCCCCAAAAATAAGATTTTTATAGTTTTTGGAATATTGGCCAATACCCTTTGGAGTTTTACAACCATGTTGTAAAATCCAGAAATGCAAGAAAATAATTTGTGTTTAAGAAATCAATGCGAAAACACACTTTCAAAGCTTCCAATATTTTTTTTTTTGTAAAAAGAACATTCAAAACATGTTAGAGTATTGGCCGTATGCAACACACAAGAAAACACATTTTTTTTAAAACATTTTGTTTTGACGAAAACGGGTATTTTAAACACTAAATTTGTATCTCCACAGTATAAAAATACAAACCAATATATATATATATAAAACATAAAAAAAATGTGCAGGAAAAATCAACACTTTCAAAGCTTCCAATATTTTTTTTTTTATAAAAAGAACATTCAAAACATGTTAGAGTATTGGCCGTATGCAACACGCAAGAAAACACATTTTTTTTTTAACATTGTTTTTTGACGAAAACGGGTATTGTAAACACTAAATTTGTATCTCCACAGTATAAAAATACAAACCAATATATATATAAAAAAAACATAAAAAAAAATATGCAGGAAAAATCAACAAATATTTTAAGGAAATTTTTTTTAGAATTTTTTTTGAAAGCAAACAGACATTTTTTATCTTTGAAAAGCTTGGATGTCTTGACGAAAACCGGGTATTTTAAACACTGAGTTTGTATCTCCACAGTATAAAAATACAAACCAATGTATATAATATATATATATATATATATATATATGAAAAGAAAACAACAATATTTTTTAGACTTTTCGGATTTTTTTTTAAATATATATATATATATACATGCATAATATAATAATATAATAATATAATATAATTTAATAATATATTAATATATTAAGTGGGCTGGGCCGGCCCAACTAACTGGGCCGGACCCAGCCCCAAAAGTCGTTGGGTCGAACTTGGCCCAAAAGGGATTGGCCCGATCTCGGCCCAATAAACTAATCAACCTCGGTATGGGCCGGACCTAGCCCAGACCGCCGGATTGGGCCAGAATCCCTCTGGCCCGTCCCACATAGTTCTGGGCCAGACACCATCTGGCCTAGAGAAGGAAAAAAAAGAGCACGGGGGGGGGGGAATTATTTTGCCCCCCGCCTCCTGCATGCAGAACGATTCTGCATGCAGGAGGCAAAACTTATGCAGGCTTCGGGAAAAAAATGTGCAGGGTGGGAAGGAAGCGTACCTGGCGCGGCGGAGACGGTGGCTCGCTGGCGGGGCTGCGGTGGAGGTGGTGGCAGTGTCCTAGCTCACGGACGGCGACTCCTCAGGGTGATTTCCAAACAATCCGGCGACGCCCTCTCGGTTCGTTTGCTTGGTTTTTGTTTTGTAAATTCCCTCCCGGCGTCAAACTTTCACTCTTTTCTTGGTTTTTTTTTTTGGGTTTTCGGTGGCTCTCTCTCTCTCCTCGGTTGGGTTGTTTCTCTCTCTTCCTCTCTCTCTTCGTTTTGTAGTTCTCTTCGAGTCCTCTTTCGTTTTTTTTTTCGTCCCCTGTTCTCTCTTTCAGTTCTCTATTTATAGAGCCAGTGGGCGTGGCTTTTCACCGTGGAGCCAAGGAGCGGGTCGGGGAGCGGCTGTCCTGGCGGGCCTCCCTCGGTTTCGGCAGCGCGGCGGGTGGTCGGCCAGTATCTTCTGTCGGTGGCCCACCGGCGTGGGGCCTCGGTTGGTCGGTGGGCTAGAGGGACCTGCAAGAATTAAACAATGCAATCTTTTCCTTCTTCCCCGTTGTATGTTCGGGGGGAAGAGGAAAGGGGAACAATGTCGTTCAAAATGGCACCGTTCGGTCTTTTTTTTTTTTTTTTATGTATGAAACGACGTCGTTTTTGATAAAACGCGCCGTTTCATTTAAAAAAAAGGCGCCAGAACATTTGTTTTTGAATCAGTCCTTAATTTATCATTTGTTCTATTAAGTCCTTCAATCGAGTTCTGATTTTAAGAATAAAATTCAATTGCGTCCCTGCCAAATTCGGTCCCCGCCCCTATAGTTGGCCGCGTTTTTCACTTTAGTCCTTGGTCTCTGATTTATTCAATTTAGCCATCAATTGATAAATAAACTTTCAATTTCTTCAATTAAGCCCCTGAATCAATTCCAAACAGCCCCTTCTATCTTCGCGCCTCTTCCAATTTGGTCCCTGGTTTCGGATTTTCTCAATTAAGTCCCTAATTGGCCATTAAACTTCAAAATTTATGCAATTAAGCCCCTGATTTGACTTAATAAATTCCTAAAAATTATAATTTGGCCCTAGAACTTTAATTTCTTCTAATTAAAGCCCAAATTGACTTAAAAATCAAATTTTCTTGCAATCAAATCCTCTATAAATTCAAATCAAAATCCAATTAAGTCCATAAACATCCAAATTTGGGCTTTTCTCCTCAAAATTCAAATTTTCCTTCTTAATATGGCTCTCATCCTTCAAGAATATACTGTAAAAAAAATCCGCCTTTGTATTTTTATACTCCTTGACCAATTTTCTGACCATTTTCTAAGCGCTTCTGCCTTCTGTTATTTTTCTAACCTCTTTTGGCTATTTATTTTATTTTTATTTTTGTAGGGACCCGAAAATGGGTTACAACAGATGCCCCCTCTTTATAAAGCTTACGGAGCAGGGGTTTTGCGCAGTAAGATTTATAAAGATAAACCACAACTGAACGCCCGAAACTGATTTGGTTGGAGCTTGATCGCTCTGAAACTTTGTGTTAACCGCAATCCTCCTCAACCCAAAAACTATGATCAAAATTTAGTCATCTCGAGATCCCTTCTGGCGATCTCCTTTAACCAAAAACTTGGGATCCCATCTGGCGATTTCTTTTAACCAAGGCTGAAATATGAGGTCCCTTCTGACGACCTCCTTTGACCAATATCAAATACGAGATCCCTTCTGGCGATCTCAAACTTGGAATCTCATTTGGCGATTCCACCAAACCAAACAAAATGCGTGTGTGGTGGAAAAGGGAAAGAGTGGTCTCATTCTTTGGGTGACCTACCCAGGGGGAAGAATGACCTTATTATTATGGGTGACCTACCCAGGTAACAAAAAGATGGAGAATGGTCTCATTCTTATGGGTGACCTACCCAAATGGAAAAAGGAAGAGTGTCTCATTCTTTGGGTGACCTACCTAGGGGGAAGAATGGCCTCATATTATGGGTGACCTACCCAGGTAAAAAAAAAGATGAGAATGGTCTCATTCTTATGGGTGACCTACCCAAATGGAAAAAAGGAAGAGTGGTCTCATTCTTTGGGTGACTACCCAGGGGGAGGAATGGCGTCATTCTTATGGGTGACCTACTAGGTAAAAAAAAAGATGGAGAATGGTCTCATTCTTATGGGGTGACCTACCAAAAAAACAAATAATGGTCTCATTGTGATGGGTGACCTACCCAAGTGGAAAAAGGAAGAGTGGTCTCATTCTTTGGGTGACCTACCCCAGGAGGAATGGCCTCATTCTTATGGGGTGACCTACCTAGGTAAAAAAAAGATGGAGAATGGTCTCATTCTATGGGTGACCTACCTAGAAAAATGGTGGTCTCATTGTGAGGGTGACCTACCCAAGTGGAAAAAGGAAGAGTGGTCTCATTCTTTGGTGACCTACCTAGGGGGAGGAATGGCCTCATTCTTATGGGTGACCTACCCAGGTAAAGAAAAAGATGGAGAATGGTCTCATTCTTATGGCGACCTACCTAAAAAAAATAATGGTCTCATTGTGATGGGTGGACCTACCCAGAAAAAATAATGGTCTCATTGTGATGGGTGACCTACCCAAGTGGAAAAAGGAAGAGTGGTCTCATTCTTTGGGTGACCTACCCAGGGGAAGGAATGGCCTCATCTTATGGGTGACCTACCCAGGTAAAAAAAAGATGGAGAATGGTCTCATTCTTATGGGTGACCTACCCAGAAAAATAATGGTCTCATTGTGATGGGTGACCTACCCAAGTGAAAAAAAGAAGATGGTCTCTTCTTTGGGTGACCTACCCAGGGGGAGGAATGGCATTTATATATAAAACATAGGCAAAACACTAGTTAAATGTGGGTGAAACTATCGAATAATATGGTTGCATCAAATACCCCCACACTTAGCTCTTGCTCGTCCTCGAGAAAGGATAGGTAAATCAAATCAAAGTTAAATTAAATCAAATCATTATGACCAATCTCCTAATCTCCCATCAATATCCAAGATATATGCATTATAAACAAGAACACAATAAAGAGAAGGATAAATAGTATAAATTTTCATGAATTTATTTACATGCAAACTTCAAAACTCAATTAATTGTCGGGATTTAAATGAAATCTATGCCATGCCAAAGTGATAGGTCCTCTCATTGAATACACTCCACACTCACGTGTTTAGGGCTTATGTGTTTAAATCTCTCAACTTCAATCAATGAATATGTTCTACCATAAGCTTGCTCTTCAATCTCATCTCCATTACTACATATTACAAGCAATGCATGAATCAAAAGTCTTATTTCCGGTTGTAATGGGGCTAAGGTTAAGGTGAGGTAAAAGAGAGTAAAAGAGAAGGTTCAAACCAAAGAAAGTAGAGCATTCTAAAAAATATAATGTTTCAAACAAGATATTCCATCAAAGCACTAAATTTTCCATCTTTATCACCAATGCTTAACTTTTTTTTTTTCAAGCTCTTTCAACATAAAATCTTAAGAACATAAAGGAACACTTATTC